>JAVQJF010085344.1:0-42360 GCA_036023855.1 Gadopsis marmoratus | reverse complement strand
ATATATCCTGCGTTTTTCTTTCTATTTCCTCCGTTTTTCTTGTGACTATTTGGTTCTGTTGCTCCTCTAGGTCCCACCAAAATTGAAGACGATCTGTTTTAAGATTTTTTACAATTATTTATTATATATATATATATATATATATATTATATACTCCTAGCCCATTGATACCAGCCGTCCCTGGTCATAAGAGAAAATTATCAGTTCCTCTCAGTTAACAAGAAGAGTAGCGGGTGTGGAAGTGGGATCTATAGTGTACATCTGAACACTGTATGACCTAAAATTCCCATATTTTTATCAGCATTTTTCTATTGTTAAAATAATATACTTAGAGGATTGCATGCAGAACTGCAAAGACAGGTATAGTCAAGTCAGTGTTTGGTTTATGCATTTTCTCATTTTTAATTTTCCCAATATCTAATATCTAATCAGTATATAATACATTGTGTTATATACAGTGTTATATACAGTACTTGCATTTGCAACTGCGTATTTGATTTGAGGAAGATAGACAGACAATGTAAGACACACAGACATAGGTACTGGGTTCCTGTTGAGATCTGCCAGACAGACAGGGCTGACAGTTTTTTTGATAATTGGTCTGCCTAGCCATGATCTGAATTGGCATATTAAAGTTGTGTCTTTTTTTTCCCTTCACTGGGAGTGCATAGCTGTAAGCTAATTTGTATGTCATTTTAGATGACAGAGAGTGGTTGTATCCCAGAGGTGCTCTTTCCCTCTTGATCCTTTATTTTTTCTTCTCTCGCTCTCGCTCTCAGTCTCTGTCTCCTCTCTCTCTCTCTTTCTCTCTCTCTCTGGCTGGTTCTCTCTGGCTGTCTCTCTCTGTCTCTCTCGCTCTCTCTCTGTCTCTCTGTCTCTCTGTGTATCTGGCTTTCTCATCTGCTTGGTCTCTCTGTCTCTTCTCTCCCTCCCCCCATCTCATCTTTTCTCCACTCATGTCTCAATTATAGAATATTGCATTGACTCAGGCAACCGAGGTAACTCTTTCAGCTAAAGCCCATGTTTTTGGGGCAGATGGTCGCTCAGCAAACGTAGGTCAAAGTGTTCAGCTATGTAACTGTGTATCATTTATCAGAAAACCTTCCCTCTTCCTTGTAACATATTAACTTGTGTCCAGTGACGACACATCAACACCAGCACAAACTGTCCTAGGGGAAAAGTGTAACAATTGCATTCAGCCTTTTCTCACTGGTTCCATCTTGTCTCACAAGAAATTTGGGTTTTATTGACAAACCGCAAATCCTCAATGAATAAATAGTCTACTTGCAGGCTCAGAGTGGCTTATATGGGGATTAATTGAAGCTATTGAGTGCGGATCCACAGAAGGGGACTTGTGTTTGTGGCACCATCAATGCCAAAGCAGCTGGCCAGGCCAAGGATGGGAAGAGGAGACGACTCATAGTTCAGCAAGCCACCTGGGGTGAAAGGAAGCCATACTTTCAGAAATACACACCCAGGTGTGGACACAAACGCATGCTCATATGTCGACAATGTTCACACATGCCGCAGGAACAGTGGAGGCTGTCTCTCAGGTGCTGTTAGTATGCAGTAGGTGGAGCAGAGAGGAGCAGGGAAAACTGTAGTGGAGCACCGCCGATCGTTATTATTGACCATTTCTCCATGCAGCTCTATGGTGCATAAACACATTCACACTCACCTGCATGCACACATGCATAGAAACACTTATGTTCACTCACACACACACACACACACACACACACACACACAAAGACATTAATATGCAGACACACAAGATAGTGGGATTTGAAATAACTGCAGTGGTATGAGGTACACAAAAATGCCCTAAGTTTACATGAACATGTGCATACAATATAGTACTGTAGGCCTGCAGCTCTGTGTGAGACAATCCATTGTGTTTGTTGGTTCTGGGTAGAAAGAAATTTAATCTAAGAGTCTAGAATGCAATCAGTTACAACCACTGCTACCTTTTTTCTCATTGCAGTGGTTTAAATAATTACCATCTGAAAAATGTTTTACTCCCATGTTTATATTTACCTCCTGCTGAAAAGATTATCAACTGAAATGCAGAATCTACTATCAGAACTGTTATTGCTGGTGAAAACACGTAACATTTCAGATTTTTTGCATTCTGACATAATTGTCTTCACTAAACATCTGGATTTGTCAGGAACTGCACTGGACAGCAGTTTCTCTAGAAGCTGCACACATAGAAGTAGTGGTAGGTTGGGTTTGAATGCTTGATGATGATTAGTATTTATACAGTGGAGGCAAAGAGTACCAAGATGCTGCTTTACGTTTTGCTACTTCTAGTTGTTGGGCATTCCAAAGGCGTATGGTGTCAAACTCTAGTCTAACGATTTGTGAAAAAACAGGTTGATGTTGGATACTGTTGCCTGTAAGTGTGCAAACATCACATCACATCAGTATATATATTAGCAAGAGTTGGACATTTTGGGAAACATGCATATTCACTTTCTAGTTGAGATTTAGATGAGAAGATACTCTCCTGTGTAGATTATTTTCGCGTAAAGACTGGAAAACAGAGGAACCAGCTAACCTGGCCAAAGGTAAAAAACTAAATAAATAATCCTACCAGCACCTTTAAAGCTTGCTAATTAACACATTATATCTCATTTGTTTAATCCATACAAAAAGTGTAAAAACAATAGGTTCTGGTTTGAGCTTTAGAGGTGCCTTTGGACAGAGCCAGACTTGCGGTTTCCCTTGTTTCTAGCTAGTTTTAATGCTAAGCTAAACATCTCCTGGTTCTAGCTCTATAAGTAGCATACAGGCATCAGTCTTCTCACCTAACTCTTGGCAAGAAAGCAAATAAGCCCATTTCTTAAAATGTCAATCTATTCACATATTACTACTCAGTTATAATAGTAGCGATGTGTCATTCATGAGCATATTGTTCACTGAACTACTCTTTTGATATGAATTAGTAGAACGCATGCGCATTGCAGAACAATAATAATGTATGTGTTTATTGTGTATGTGTGCTATTCTTCGTTAATTTTACACATGACAGCTACACAGGCTCAGTATTGGACCCTAACCCCCCCGAAAGAAATGAACGAATGACTCAAAAAAACAGTAGTTAATTTTACTGAACGGGATTTAAAGGAATAAGTCACCAAATGAACCGGTTATCCCATCACTATATAATAGGGAAATTTCTACCTAGGCCTACATGGGATCCTCTAAATGAACCCCATTCTGCTCAGTGAGAAATTCATTAAAATCCAGAGCAAGTTTGATTCGCCAGTAGACAAGCACACACACACACACGCACACGTGCATGTCTGTTTTAACGTGCATTCAAAACACAAGTGTACTCCCTTCTCCCAACCCTGGCCTTTTGTCACAGTGACAGGCAGTCTGTTCTAGTGAAAGCTCCTCTCATTCATAAGCCTGCCTTGTCAACTTTTGATGCCAGACAATTTCGGGATGGAAAGAAGGGGAAAGAAGATGAAAAAGAGAAAAGAAAAGCAGGAGAGGCAGCTGCTCTCCCTTTTTCTTTTGATCTGCTTTCCATGAATTATTTCCTTCCTTGAAAATGTACTGCATTTGCAATGAGCAAAATTCAAACTTGATGCTTGCCTTTTTGGTTATGTCATTAAGGACTACAGACACACACATATGGGTGTGTACTACCACTCCTGTCACCCTCATTTTACCACTGGTTGTCTGTCGCACACTAGAGCATCTCAACCACAAGCTGCAAACCCCCTTCAAGATATCAAATCCATGGTCTCTCATTTCTATCTAGGTCATCACTTGCTCACAATAGCATCCCCGCTACCCTCCTGTGTGTATTCCTCCCTCTACTTCTCTGTTGTCTCCCCCCATTTCGCTCTGTCCTCTCATTTATCCCTTTCTTATTGCATCATTACTATAATCTTTAAACATGTTGGAAGTCATTCATTCTATCCACTGTCTGTGACATATTTTCCAAATCTCACAAAAGATTTAGTTCCTTTTATGCTGAAATGTGTTTTTTCCCCTAACATGGCAGATCAGAGTTCTTGTAATATTCAAAACTTTAATGGTCATAGCTTGCACTTGATACGCCATTATATTAGCATGCACTGTGGAAACATCTGTACCAGTAGTCTTAATCTGTATTAAACTGTCATGACAGGGCTAAATGAGAACACCCCATAAAGTCTGCATTATGATATTTCTACCAATATTGCCAGAATCCCCCACCGTACAGCAGTCCTATTTGATCCCCATCCCAGATAGGCTTCACCATCATCTTTGACATGAAATACCCTGGCAGCCACCGGCTACAGCACACATCACTCCTCATAAATACTGACTACCTCTCTCTACTTCCATGTGTTCACACAAATTAGCATAACATTAGCATGATATTAGCACATCCGACCTGTGCAGCCATGCCTTATCAAAGCACTCTGTGATGCATGGCTCCCTGTGCTTTAGTCTGGAGCAGAGAAAGAAAGAGAAACAGAGAGAGAGAGAGAATTTCCCCCAAGAGAGCGCGAGAGAGGAGAGAGCGATGAGCTACATGATAACGAGCTTTGTTACACTGCTTCACAACACACATCCTTGTCACAGTGCCTCAGAGATGTGCTGAGCTAAATGGGCTGTAGCAAGATGTTTGGTGACTACAATCACACAAAGCTGCGTACCTTTACTTGACTTGCAAATATTTGCTAAGAGACTTTAACATTGGATTTTCCATATTTTCTTCTTTTAGAATGTGTAAATTAGTGATTCCAGTGCATATGAATCAATACACAATGTATGCTTTTTTCTCACACTGTATGAATTTTATTTTTCATAAAATGCTAGCTGTGATAAAATCCGGAGGCAGTTCTTTGTTCTTTTCATGTGTCAGACACAGTGTTTTAGCCAACACTAGTTGCATTTCATACAACTGGGTATTTTCAGGATTACACTGATTGGTTGAGGTGGCCCAACATTACTGGTCAAAACATGATGATATTTGGTGTTACTCTTTGGTCCTGAGTGGTCTGCATTCATCAGTGAGAGGCAATGTGTTCACTCATTTTGTCATTAAGAATGTATATAGTGGTAAATCTATTGTATAAAAGGGATTATTTATACTACACTCTGTCTTGTCATGAGACTCTTATTGCACCAGATAATTAAGCTAGTAGGGAGTCAGTGAGAGCCATTAAAATGAGAGGAAAATATGGATTCTGCACTTGAGAATGTTCAGTCTGTAGGTACAAGCTACCAGAACATTCAACATTATACAAATTGACCAGAGGCAACATACAGTACTAACAGGTCACATAAAGGTGATATGTATTTGACGCCGATTGACCCACAGGCAGTTAAAATGTTCATGGTGGCTCATTATAAAATGTAACTTTAATTGTTTCATTAAGACCTGTACTGTAACCATTGCAAATTGCACATACATCAATAATGCAGTGACTTAATAGGTTTTATCAATTATTTTATTTGCAGTGTCAAGGTTTCTCATCACATCCACGGGAGCCCTGTATATCCTGGATGTGCAAATGGAAGATGGGCTGTACAACTACAGGTGTATGACACGCCATCGGTACACAGGAGAAACTCGACAGAGCAATAGTGCCCGCCTCATTGTCTCAGGTAAGAGGAATTCCATAATATCTAATGAGGAAATGATGCATCAGAAACACCGGTGTTTCTGATGCACCGGTATGTGACACCAGTATGAGCTATCACATCACACCCTGCCATATGGCTATGATTCCCACCATGATAACCATGAAATATAAGACAGCACACAATAGAAACTTAACACATTTTATCCTTTAGCCAGAAACCAGTATTATGGGATTAAATACAACATTCAATCACAACAATCCTACTTTATACTCCATGTGTTACATGATATGCATCAGAATTTCAGAATGAAGATTATTCAGAATTGATGAAACAACAAAAACATCTCAAACCTCTTACTTATTTCCCCCCCTACAGACCCCACCAACTCAGCACCCCACATCCTGGACAGTTTCGAGCGTCGTGAGGTGATGGCATCTCATCGAGTGGAGATGCCCTGCAAAGCCTCTGGTCACCCCATGCCCAAATACCGCTGGCTAAAGGACAACCGGCCTCTGGAGCCCGACACACGCTTCAGACAGAGTGTGACAGGCCTGCTGATAGAGCGAGCTCAGCCCAGTGACACAGGGACATATGTGTGTGAGGTGTGGAATGGCTACGGCAATGCTGAGGTGGTTGGCAGGCTGCAGGTAAAAGGTCAGTGCCCAGGCTGGTGGTAAGTCATTGGGGTTGATTTTTTTTATCAGTGGCATAATAGCTTGCAACAGGGACTAAACGAAACAAATCCAAAGATGCTGTTTCAGATTTTTAAAGTACTGCATGTAGCAGTTTTTGTCTTTCACTGGCAAAATAATAATGCCACTTTGGTAAAACTACAATACACAAATTTCAATCTTTTGTTAAAAGCAGCTACTGAACCTTTCCCTCCCTACAGAGCTCCTGAAGGTTGTTGTGAGCCCGCGGAAGGTGAAGGGCAGTGTGGGAAGCCAGGTTTCACTGTCCTGCATCGTAACTGGCTCCGAGGAGTACCAGTTGTCCTGGTACCGCAACGGAGAGCTCATCTACCCCAGTAACAGTGTTCGCATGACAGGCCAGAACAGGGAAAACCTGGTCATGGCCGGTATGGCCAAGAGCGATGGAGGAGCCTATCAGTGCTTTGCCCAATATGGCAAGATGTCCGCCCAGGACTTTGTTCAAGTCATACTGGAAGGTCAGAATTCACAATGATCTTACTGGAGATGTGTGGGTGGGAGCAGTTATTATGCAGTACTTGATATGGATAAGTAAGTGAATAGGCTTGTATAATCTCTTTGTTCTGTGTATGCACATGTGAATCCAAACTGTGTGTCTGTGTGTTCACGTTCAAATCCAGACTGTATGTGGTAGTGAGTGCTGCAGTACAGCTTAGCTTTATTAGATTTTCTGAAAGAGGCCTGCATACTGTTGGGCTGCTGAAGTGGCTGCCTCCCATGACCACACCAATGTAAGGAGAGTATTGACAATCAATGATGTTGTGGAGCCAGAGAAAGGAGCTGTATTAATCAGCTTTACAGTCTGATTCTGCTTTTTCATACAGCAGACACGAATGTATTGCAATGAAAACGTGATTCTTAATAGATTCTCATTTGAAAACAGGCTTTATATACGTTTTATAATTGTGACTTTAATAAGTATAGAATAATAAAATGTGCATTGCCATATCTATCTCCCTCTGCTACCCAGATGGCACCCCAAAGATTCTGACTTCATTCAGTGAGAAAGTCTACAACATCAATGAGTTTGTGTCGCTGTCGTGCACGGTGAAAGGCACGCCGGAGCCCCGGGTAACGTGGACTCTGGATGACGAGGCCGTGGTACGGGACAGCCGCCACCGCATCTCCTACTACACCAACAATGAGGGCCATGTGGTCAGCCACCTTAACATCAGCCAGACCCAGGTGCCTGACGGAGGGGTGTATCGCTGCATCTGCAACAACTCGGCCGGGACAGTCTCCTACCAGGCGCGAATAAACGTAAGAGGTGCTTGTCAGATCAACTCTTCCAACACACCATCACATATACACATCAACATGTTTTGATTTATTCAGTTTTTAATTGGCTACGTTCAAAGTGCCTGGATGTGCAGATGTTGAAAGAATGCCTGACTACGTTTGTCAAGAGGTTTCCATTTTTAGTAATCACATTTAGAAATGTTGCTATTGTAGCTTTAGTGTTTTTCTTCCTGCTCAGAATAGGCCAGACACTACTCCTATAGTAGCTCCTCCTATCATCAGTCATTGGTGTCAGAATTAACTTTTCTAATGCCCCTTCATACCCAACACCTGCTAGCTAGCTTTATTTTGGGATGCAATTAGAGTGATTTATTTTTGGCTTGAGTGTATGACTAGTGTTATCTGTTTTCTACAGGGACATGGTTGGCTGGATTGCTGTTGTCATGTATCAGTAATACAGGGGCACTCAAGCGTTCTGTGCTTGGTGCACGCCCATTAGTATTTCTATACTGCATAGAGGGAAGGGTATCTTCTGTACACTGATTGGTTTAATTTGATTGTGTTCATTCTTGCATGTTGTAAGGCTAAATAGGGCCTCCTCTAGTCCTTAAGCGAGGGTCCATGAATGCCGAATGCAGCCAAGCAATGAAGATAAATCTCCACAGGTGCTATTGCGGAGGAAGTGTAATGACTGTTTCTCACATCGTTGGCTCCTTAATCGTGCTAAAGAGAGTATCAACCCAGGATATGCTTGCGCTCAAAGTACACTACAGAGCCTAGTTAAACTGTTTTCTACAGTGCTTGAAAGAGAAGCCTAATAGTCCATTTCTCTTATAGACACTGAGCAATGGAAACCTATTGTTTATTCTGTTGGATTTGCACAAGTGTGTGCAAAAGTTGGCAACATGAATAATGGTTTTGATAATAGCTTCATGAATGGCAAAATGGAACATTCCTCTCTACTGCTTACATTGCAAGGTAAAATTCACTACAGGCTCAAATAGAATGGTACACAAGTCCCTGCTTCTGACAAGGCAAAAAGCATATTTTAAATGAAGGTAACAGAGCAGAATGGATCCACTGGTAATTATTCTAAGACCGATTTGTTTTTTGAGATGCTGAGAAGGCTTTCTCTGAGTGACTACAAATATATTTTAGTCAGGCAGTCTAAAGCTGCTAAATAATTCTTGGTCATTTCTTCAGAATGAATCAAGGCATGTAAGCTAAACTTGTGGTGTCTTTAAAACACACACACACACACACAGCACTGCTATCTTTTATACCATCTCCTTGCCTCAAAATCATTTTAAGAGAGTTGTCTCTCCAATGTGTCCTTTAAGGACCTGCCAGCATCAGACCAATGAAAAACCTCACTGCCATCGATGGACGGGACATGTACATCCACTGCCGTGTCATTGGCTACCCATACTATTCCATCAAGTGGTACAAGGACTCCAATTTGCTGCCATACAACCACCGCCAGCGGGCCTTCGAGAACAACGGCACCCTGAAGCTGTTTGATGTGCAGAAGGATGTAGATGAAGGAGAATACACGTGCAATGTGCTGGTGCAGCCTCAGCTCTCCACACACCAAAGCGTCTATGTTACTGTGAAAGGTATGAACCTCAATCCGATCTGTCTTCAGTTACAGTTCATGACTTAACACTGGATAGTAAGCCTGAACTTTATTTTTTATTTTATTTAACCTTTATTTAGCCAGGACAGTGCTGTTGACATACAAGATATCTTCTTCCAGTGAGTCCTGGTGACAAGATGACAGCAAAAGCAGTTTGCATAAAAACAATTTCACATGTTAGAACACATACAGTAATACATAGAAAAATTTAAAAATATTTATTTGCTGCATGGGTACTCATCAGGATTATTATCAATCCAAAGTGGAAAAGTAAGCATCTTAGGCCATTAATTGTAGATCTACAAACACACTGTATCATACCCAAGTATATGTTGAGTACATTCATGGGTACTCCATCATTAATCTCTCTGTGGATACTAAGATGGAATCACTTTCAGTCTGCACACTGACCCTGTGGCTTTCCGTCTGGTGTACATGCTGTGTATCACATTTAAAAGATACATTAAAGCATCGCTGTAGTATCTACTTTTCCTTGTCACAGAAAACACAGATATGTAGAGGGATATTTGTATATCTCAACCTGTGAAAATACATACTCACACAACTGATAGCAAAGCACCATCTCCATCATCCCAGCCAGTTTATCTGTGGCTCATCTAAATATGCAATGGACCCAGATGATGATAACCTCAGATAGCTCTGTTTCTTCAATGACGCTGCATAATTTGAAATGCCCCCCTCTCTCTGCCGGGTTTTGATGTGCTAACGAGTGTGCAAGGGGGAAATCACACAGCGTAGACAAAGCTATGCCACCATTCCGCCTCGACTAATTTGCCTCTCGGCTGCTTAGCGTTCCATCGCTGCCGAGGGGGAATCCCCAGGAGCCTATTATGCCTATTTTGTTGTGAATTAAATAAGCGCTGAAGTGCCGCTTATTCCAGTGTTATTTTAAATCATTAATTTTCCGAAGCATCTGGTTCTCATGATGGTTACAGTGTCCCCAGAGAGTGCGAGCGAATGTTATATGCATGTTGTTTGAGAGAGAATTCAGCTGCTCTATGCGGGGAGAGGTAATAAAATATTTCTGTCATTCCTGCAAAATCACAGCATAATGTTTTGATATTGGAAACAAGGTGATAAAGAGAGAATTGTGACTAATGAGTTGCTCTGGGAGTGCTTTCTAAAGTAGTTCAGCCATGACATAACTATTGCCTTCTGCACATGAATGGTGACTCCTTTTGAGTAACATTTGCTGTTGCTGATCCTAAATTATATGCATGTAACCCACAGGGTAAAACTCCTGTGGTAAAAATGAATTTGCATATCTCTTCCGCAGTCCCACCTACCATCCACCCATTTGAGTTCCCTCGGTTTTCCATCGGCCAGCGAGTCTTCATCCCCTGCGTGGTCATGTCTGGTGACCAACCTGTATTCATCACCTGGCAGAAGGACGGTCAGCCAATCCCAGCAAGCCTGGGTGTTACAATAGACAACATAGACTTTACCAGCTCCCTGCGTATCTCCAACCTCACACTGATGCACAATGGCAACTACACCTGCATTGCACGCAACCAGGCTGCCGCCGTAGAGCACCAGAGCCAGCTCATTGTCCGAGGTGAGGAGAGGGGAGAGGTGTGATGATGAGATGTGATGATGTGTGTGTGGTGGGATCACCACCACCATCCCACTTCACCATGGTGGAAAAGGGTTGGGGCATAATTCCTCTGAAGCCTACAAGCAGAGATCCTTGTGTCTGAAGTCATTTTGCTACCAAAGGTTTTAGGGACAAAACAGAGTAAATGCTGAAGACAGATAAGATAGTGTCATATCTTTAAATGACTAGACCCAACTATCATTTTTAAAGTAATATTAGTCCTTGTTTTGACTTTATCTTTCTCCCTGAGTACAATGAAAAATACTATGAACCCAAATTTACACTCCTCAGACTGAAGATTGGTAGATGAGAGACTTCTTTCTAAGCTACACATATTTGATTTTGAGATTATTAAGCATAATCTAATGGCAACTTGACTTGCAGTTCCTCCCAAATTTGTGGTGCAACCTAAGGATCAGGATGGCATCTATGGAAAGGCAGTGATACTAAACTGCTCAGCTGAAGGATATCCTGTTCCTACCATCCAGTGGGAGTACTCTAAAGGTAAATGGACAGCAAGACACAAACATTAATATACATATGCATGTAAGCCACATACATTTGTTGCCACATACATATTACTTACTGTAGTAAAAGACAACTGTCCCATTTTCACATGTTTTCAAAGACTTTTTTACCTGGAAAATTAGCTTGTCTTATTTTGCTGAAATGTATGTTAAGATTTTTTTGTCCTACGGCAAGCTTATTCTGTGCAGTAGATATACTTTTTTACAAATGCCAACACAACAAACATGACGGTTGAACACATAATAACACCCACAAGTCCAAACAAGCACTCTGACATCAGAATCCTCAGTGGTTCAAGGAAGTGCATTTTATTTCTCTGGAAGTAGGAAATACATGGATGATTTTGTAACCACTAAACTGGCATTATCCCATCCTTGCTGGACACAATAACAGTGCTTCTTCAAAACAAAACGGAACAGTATTGACATGAATATCTGTTGCTTTCATTCTTGTTAGTGTAGTTATGACAGTGCTTACTTATTAAGTTTCTGGTATTCATTGCATTGTGTATTGTGACAATGTATTGTGACAATGTTTAATTATAAAATGTTTTGCAAAATTAAATTTTATTTTACATGTTATTATTAAGAATCAAAATGTTTAACCCTGACAAATATTTTTTGTTAAGCTGTCAGCTACTTAGGGCAAGGTGACTCTTTCAGTAGTATGGGAATATCTGGGCTGCATGCATCATTTTAAGAATTAATTAACTAAAATCTAAATTCTTTTGAGAAAAATATTTTTTTCAATTTGCAATTACAACAGAAATACAAACATGTTTTTGAAAATGTTTAGCCATGCTAACTGGAATGGCAATGTCAGCTGGAAATTAATCTGTAGGTCGACCACTCTGGTCCAGACTGAAACATCACTATGTGACTTTTTCTTTATCACCACCAGCGGGTTGACATTTATGGCTTTTAGTGAAATATCTTGAAACTATTTAATGCATTGCCATTACATTTGGTGCACATTGTCATGGTGCCAAGAGGATAAATCTCAGGGATTTTATTGACCCCTGACTTTGTCTCTCACACCACCAGCAGGTCATAATTTTCACTTCCCAGAAAATGAATCCTGATGACTTTGGTGATCCTCTGACTTTTTCTCTAGTGCCACCACAAGGTTCACATTTTTGGTTTTGAGTGAAATATCTCAGCAACTATTGGATGTGAAATTTGGCACACCCATTCATGTTATCCTCAGGATGAACTGTAATAACTTTGGTGATCCCCTGAATTTTCATCTAGCACCTTCATCATATCAAAATTTCAATTGATCCAATACTTTGGTGTGCATGCTTAAATGCTAAACTAAGATGTAACATCCCGTTCTGTGCTCTAGGTTCATTTCCTGTTTCATTTTGGTAGATTTATCCTTTTGTGTTTATGTTCTAGTTTTCTTTCCGCATTTTTCTCTTTTTCAAGACAGTTTTTGATTCCCAGTTTTTGGGTGATTCCTGTTAGCCTATTTGTTCCAATTTTGTGTATATTTACTTGTGTTTTACCGCTCTTTAGTTGCCAATTCTCCTCAATACCTCTGTGTCTAGCGTTCTAGCTTACATTCTCGTGGTGTATTGGTTTTCTTGTGCATGATTCTTTCTTGTCTATTGTTGAATTAGGGCACTGCCTCTCTCTGCTGGATTTGTTTGCCTGCATGGACTGATTTTTGTGTACGTACCCCCTTTTTGTAAGTAAAGATGAAATGGACTGGCGAATCATGGACTCAGCCTACACTGCGTGTTCATCCTCAGACTTGAGGCCGCCGCTTGGGCCACGGCTGACTATGCCATCGTCTTCCATACCCTCGCTACTGACAGTGGGTAGAACTCGTCCTCTCTGTTCGACAATTTCCTCCATGGCTTGTCTGATCTGATCAAGGTCTTACTGATTCCTGTCGATTTACCCGCCGACCTGGATTTCCTGATTCTTTCACCATCAAGACTGATTATTGACTCCACAAGAGAGAGAAAAATAAGTCCAAGCCGGCAGTTGGACCTCCTGGCCTGAGGGAGCAGTCGTTTTCCAGCCAGCCTCGTCCATGGAGTTCCTCTCTCCCTCTTCCCAGTTCTCTTGTGCCCCCCCCCCCCCGCTACTTTGAAGGTTCATACGGAACGTCAGCGCCATCTGCGGGAGGGTAGGTGCATTTACTGCTCCCTACTTTGTCACTTCATTCATTGCAAGTTGTCCAGTAAAAGAAAAGGCTCACTGGTGAAGAAGAGGGCACTGGTGAGCTGAACCCTCTCCTCTGCTGCTCCCTCTCATCCACTCACTCCTGCTAAGCTAGTGTTGCCTTCCTAATCTGTGTTTGTTGATTCCAATGGTTGGCCAAGAGGTTAAACATAGAGACTATTCGACTCAATCAACCTCTCATGGTTACTGCTCTGGACTGTTGATTGCTATGCAAGGTTACCCATCGCACCCAACCTGCTCATCATCGCAGATCGTTACACAGAGACTCTTTGTTTCCACCTTTTCCACTCCCGTCTACAAACTCTCATCCTGGGCTACCCTTGGCTTCGCAAGCATAGCCCTCACATGGACTGGGCCACTGGTGAGGTGTTGAGATGGGGAGAGGGTTGCTTTCACGGCTGTCTAGGTTTTGCACCCCCTCCTGAGTCTTAAGGGGTTCGGGGGGTCTCGCCTCTTCATGTATCTCTGATTCTAAAGATCCCAACCTCTCTAGAGTTCCACGCTGCTACCACGACCTCAAGGAGGTCTTCAATGTGGTTTGTGCCTCCTCTCTGCCTCCTCATTGATCCTATGACTGTGCAGTTGACCTGCTGCCCGGGACCTTTTGGGTCTCTACTCAAGAAGCGATGGACAAGTACATCAAATCTTCACTCGAGGCGCGCCTCATTAGATCATCATCTTTCCCGGTTGGGGCGGACTTCTTTTTGGAGAAAGACAAGACACTGTGACCCTGCATTGACTACAGGGGACTCAACAACATAACCATTAATAATAGGTATCCCCTCCCACTTATTTATAAGGCTAAGGCTAAGATTTTTTCTAAGCTAGATCTCAGGAATGCTTATCACTTTGTTAGAATAAGTGATGGGAATGAATGAAAAAAAGCATTCCATACACCTAGTGGATATTATAAGTATTTGGTTATGCCGTTTGGACTAACTAATGTCCCAGCTGTCTTCCAGACCCCGGTGAACTACTGGACAATCAACTCTTTGTCAAGGCAAAGTTACACAATCATTCTGTGTCTTTCTTGGGATTCATCATGTCTGCGGGAAACATTCAAATGGACCCTGAGAAACTCAGGGCGGTCTCTGAGTGGCCCACTCCCACGAACAGAAAGCATGATCCGCTGTTCCTGGGGTTTGCCCAATTTCTATAGCCATTTTATTAGAAGCTGTGGCAGCCCTGGGAGGACGGAGCGACTGCAGCTCATCAGGAGGAAGGGGACACAGAGTACATTTGGGTCAGATGGTGGACGGAATGGACACACCTGCTGCTCATTGCCTGATCACCGCCATGGGGAACCAATCAAAGAACATGGCAGGTATAAAGTGAGAGTGGAGAATGACAACTGGGCAGAGTCAAGGAGATGACAGTGAGTGATCGAAGGGATGGAGAGGGAGGACCATGAGAGAGGAATAGAGAGAAAACCGAAATACCAGAAGCAACCAGAGTGGTTTACTGATAGTTAACCCTACTACTCCCTGACTTGGAGGAAGAACAGTAAGAAGCCCTGAACAGGAAGAACTTTGTGTTGACATTTGCTCCCCATCCCTTTTCTCCCGTATTTTTGTTGAGAATATAACGGACTCTTTTTGTTAACCAGCATCTCTGTGTGTGGTTAATCTGACCACCATCCCCCTGGGCTGCCACAAAACTTTAACTCTATTGCTGCCCCTTTACATGCTCTCACCTCTCCCAGCGGTCTCCTGAGGACCACAAACTACATCCTTGTGCCTTTCTCTCATTCAAGCTTTCCCCCGCAGAGAGGATTTATGACATTGGTAACCCGGGAACTGTTGACTAAGCTGCATTGGTGGTGTGGCAACACTGGTTAGAGGGTGCCGAAAAACCATTCCTGGTATGAACTGACCACAAGAATCGTGAGTACATCTGGACCGGCAAGATGCCACACTGGCCTGTCTGGCGTTGAGCGGTGGGCACTATTTTTCAATAGATTCAACTTTTCAGTGTCTTACCGTCCTGGCTCAAAGAATGTGAAACCTGATGCTCTTTCTCAACAATTCTAAGGCCAAGATGCCGTCTAGTATTTTAACCCCTTTCTGTGTGGTCGGGGCGTTACCTGGGGCATAGAAGAGTGGTAATCGTCGAAGAACGGAGGGGTGTCCCAAAACCCATTGTTTGTTTTTTCTGTTCTGAGGTCTCAGGTCATTCATTGGACTCATACATCCCTCCTCACCTGCCATCGTACATCGCACCCTGTTTTTCATCAGGCAATGGTGGCCATCCATGAGGATCCAGGTGGAGGATCATGTGGCTGCCTGCTCCTGTGTGTTTCCAGAATAAGTTCTCTCACCTCCAAGCTTCTGGTCTTCTTCATCCCCTTCCGGTGCAGTGTCGCCCCTGGTCTGACATCTTCCCCCTTCCTCCGTCCTTATGATGGTGGACAGATTTTCTAACATGGTTCATTTTGTTCTGTTGCTCAAGTTACCCTCCACCAAGGAAACGACTTAGGTGGTGTTGGCCAATGTTTTCCGTCTCCATGGGTTTCCTAAGGATGTGGTGTCAGACCGGGGTCCACAGTTCATCGCCCAGTGATGGAGGGCCGTTGCTCAGCACCACTGTGAGCTTCTCTTCAGGCTACCATCCCCAATCCAATGGGCAGACGGAGCAGATCAACCAGGAACTGGAGAGGGCCCTGCATTGCCTCGTTTTCCAGAATCACACATCCTGGAGTGGTTGAATGCACTTTGAGAACTGAAGTGAAGTCCATTTACCATCTCACACGTTTCAGGCAGGGCAAAGGGTCTGGCTCTCTGGGACCTTCCCCTGCAGGTGGAATTTTATAAGTTGGCCCCATGTTTTGTGGGTCCCTTTCCCATTTCTAAAGTTTCAAATACTGTGGCTGTTCATCTAAAGCTCCCCAGCTCCATGAGAGTTGATCCTACTTCTCTTGGATTAAGCCGGTCTAGGAAAGTCTGTTGCTGTGTTTCATCTCTTTTTAGTTGAATGTTTCCCTCAGTATCTTTGTGTCTAGCGTTCATTCTCCCAGTGTTTTAGTTTTCCTGTGTATGATTCTTGCTTGTGTATTGTTGGATTACAGCTTTGCCTCTCTCCTGGATTTGTTTGCCTGCATGGACTGATTTTTACCCTGTTTTAAGTAAAACTGAAATGTTTAATTAATCTGACTCAGGGTCATGTGTTTGAGTCCATTTCCTGTTTTTGTCTACACTAGTCATTACATAGAGAATAACATTATTCTAACCATCAGCATGTAAGCATTGTCATTGTAAGCATATTAGCATGCTGATGTAAGCATTTTTCAAAGAACCACTAATTACATGTGCCTCACAGAGTCACAAACATGTTTATAAACTCTTAGCTTTGTTATATTTTGAACATCCATTAGCTTTCCATTAAACTTTCAGACATTTCTGTGATAAGGGAACAAAATCTTAACTAGCCATTGTGTGTTTTGATGTATGATCAACACTCACTCTATCCTCTCCGACAGGCGCAGGGGTCCCTCAGTTTAAACCCATCGCCCTCAACTCAGGCTTTCGGATTGAGGTGCTGGTCAATGGCTCTCTGTTCATCAAGCATGTGCTGGAAGAAGACAGCGGCTTCTACCTGTGTAGAGTCAGCAACGATGTTGGAGCTGATGTCAGCAAATCCATGTATCTCAATGTCAAAAGTAAGTCTAATTGTAAAACACCACCTATAACCTAAGAATGTAGAATGAAAACTTGCATTTAAGTTGCTGTAGACAGTGATGTCTGAATTAGACTATATCTGTCCATAAATTATTATTAGTCGACTTTTTCATGCTCTGGTTGTTCATGCTCAATGCTAACATTCAAGTAAAAAAAATTACATTAAAGCACAAAGGTTAAGTGAGTTGAACTGGTCTCGACTTTGTCTGTGACAGCCAGGTCACCAGCAAGATGTAGTCATGGTGCTTGCTCTGTGCTTTCTGCTTGAATGAATCCCACGAAAGAAACACACAGAGCAACTGCCACCACATCTCTTGGAGAAAGTACAGCATTTATCTGCTGTGTGGCCAAGGACTTAGCTCCCCTCCATTAAGCCCTGAATTCTGCATGCAGGCAGGAGCTGCCATGTGGAAAAGAGGACTGTGGGATGGGGGAAAAGGGGGTTGGAGGAGGAATGGGTTATCCATTTCTGTTTCCCTCCATCTGTCTTATTCTTTCTTTTCAGTCCTCCCCTCCCTGCATGTTTTCTCTATTTCAGTCAGATAGTTTATCCTACCTTTATGCTTGCAAGTATATTTGTTGAGCCACCATTTTCTGATTACCACTGACATTATCGAAGGATTGGGGCTAACATGCTCACACATACAAAACAAAATTATGGATTTACTTTTTCAAGTTTTGTACAATTTCAACTCATTACCATGACCAACATATAACTTCTAAGGTAGTATTACTGATCTGTGTCCAGTACAAATGCAATCGTTTCATACGTGATACAAGAATCAAGTATTTTTTTATGCAGAATTGTTTATAAACTGTGGCAGCTGTGGCTGAGAGGCCACATCCACCACTGCAGTTGTCCATTAACCCCAGGGTTGGTGGTTTGATCCCAGCTCCTCCTGCCCACATGTTAAAGTGTCCCTGGGCAAGACACTGAACCCCGGGTTGCCTCCGGTGGAGGCCAGCATAGCAACTGCGTCCCCATCGGTGTGAGAATGTGTGTTTGTCTGCCCTGCCTTTGGGATAAGCGGTATGGATAATGAATGTATGTTTATAAAGCAGAAAAATTGAATTTCCTGAAGTGAATGCTGAAAGACTGTTGCTAAATTGGATAGCTGACTTGAAATGTTGAATAAATCTGAAAATGTATGAATGATGTGGAATGTTTTAATATTTGTTGAAAGGCTTGTGCTAAACTGGATAGCTGTGCAAAAAACTGCAGAAAATGCACAATGCAGAAATGTCAAATGAATTGCCAGAATTAGAAGCTGAAATGTATCACCTGGAAGAAGAAGCAAAGAGCTGAAATACAAATAAGCTGAAAGCTAAACTGTGATATTGTAATTAATTGTTGAAGAAAGCACAATATTTTAAGTATAAATTGTTGAAAGGCTGACGCTAAACTGGATATTGAATATGTTGAATAATATAGAAAATAGCTGAATATAAGCATAAATGTCCTCAAAGAGCTGAACATTTTGATATTGAACAAGTTATAAGAGGAGGAAGATGATTTGAAGGTTATCCATTCCTAAGGGCACTAAAACTAAAATGTTGCAAAAAGCTTAATATTGATTTGTTAAAGAAAGCGCAATATTTAAAGTTAAAATATTGTCCTTAAATAGCTCAACATTGTTACATTTCTGCAGAAAGAGACAGAATAATTTCAATAATGTCTTACTGATGTTGAAAATTTGAAATGTAGTTGCAGTATTGTGGGAATATGCAGGTGACAGAGCTGAACTCTATAATCTTCATGTCTCTGTGTGTCCATCAGCGCTGAAGATGGTCTAGAGGTAAAGTCTCCGGGTTGGAGATCTGG
Organism: Gadopsis marmoratus; assembly: GCA_036023855.1. Classification (NCBI taxonomy): domain Eukaryota; kingdom Metazoa; phylum Chordata; class Actinopteri; order Centrarchiformes; family Percichthyidae; genus Gadopsis; species Gadopsis marmoratus. Next base: position 23,349 of record JAVQJF010085344.1, on the reverse strand, counting down.
AAACGTGGGATCGAATCCCGACGGAAGCAACAAGGTAGGAGCAGGTTTGTGACTCAGTCACAGGTTGGAATCAAGCGAACGGTGGAACGAGGTTCAGAGGTGTGTGAAGAAGGTTTGTGTAAAAACAACAAGGTCAATACAAAACAACAAGGTCAAAAACTGCAAACATCAAAAACAACAAATACAAAACAACAAGTCAAAAACTAAAAACATCAAAAACACAACAAACATCAAAATTTGTATGCAAATTTTGTCCACAATTAATTAAAATATCAGGTTTCTGTAACATTGTGTATTTCAGCTTGTTTATGTGAAACAATTCAATTCAATTAATTTGACATTTCAGCAGTTCAGGCTGCTGCGGATGTTAATGTTTAAATATTTGTTGAAAGGCGACACCCTAAACTGAATATCTGGCTTGAAATGTCGTAGTTTTGTAGGAATATGAACGTGTTGAGAAGTGGGAGCAGCAGGAAGGATGTAAAGGATGAATGTGTTTTAAAAGTTGAACAAAAGTCATAATGTAAGAAGAATGTGATACGGTTTGAAGGAGTAGATGAGAGTTGTAAAACACCAGGACTGTGCCGTAGATTTAGGCTGGTTTTAGTTGGTTCACCCCTCAACTACGTCCAAACTAAGAGCGGTGTTTCCATTGTAATCAATGTCACCTGCTGGACAGCTGACAAAATGATTTAAACATGCCTGTACGTATGAGCGACCATCAGTCGAGCAGGTTTTGTGGCCCAAATGCGTAGCAGATCACTGCTACTTGTTGTACGCAGCCAATAATTTTACATGTCTTATCCGAAGGTGTCGTTTTGTCACCTTTTGTGAGACCAGCTATCTCCGTGTTCACACGCGTCTGACATTTCCTTCTCTTTTCTCCGGTTCTGGATGTTTCCAGATGTCAAGCGCAACTGACTGCTGAGCTGCTAATAAATAAAACATGCCTCCCACTGAATGTTGCATACATGCCGTGGTGTTTGAATGTGTGCCCTCTGCTCAATCTCAGGAAACCTCACCTCCACCCTTTCAACAGAGGCAGGGAGTTGTTCAATAATTCACAGCTCCACCTAGCCGCCGATCCCAAAATTATAACAAAAACACGCCGCTTTCCCCCCATGCATCTTGCATCTTGCTCTGTTTTTACCACTCACCTTTTACCTCAGTTGGCCTCGCTTTTCTCTGCACCTCCACCTCCTTTACATATTCCATACTCTAGTCAACCAGCTGCGGAGGTCAGAGGAGGACATTTGGTACCACGTACGTAACAGAACTCGCTATTCCCCGGACACCCAAAAAGAAAGCAGAACTGGATTTGTTTAAAGCAGTCCCTCGTGAGAATAGAGCGAAAGTCCTAGATTGAGTCATGCAGCATCTCTCAAGCAGTCAGTAATACCAGACAGCAGGAATGAACAGATACACGAGAGACAACAATCAAGAGAGAATGTCTGTCCAGACAACGACGTTGGTCAGTGTTATTAACAGTCAGTGTTTGTCTCTTTTAACCAATCTTTCCATAACCTCAAAGGGATACGTCATCTATCATGTGTATGTTTTGAGTTGAGACCGCAAAGCCTCATAGAAGTTGTTAAGGCGGCTGTATTGTTGTTACTGTTGATGGAAGGTTGAAAAACCTGCATTTTACACCTGACATACAGACATGACCAAATGCAAACAAATCCCAGAAACTCAGTATGTTTACTATAACTTACTATGTTACTATAGTTTCTATAGACCATCATTTCTTTAGCCTGTCCTCTGTTGCAATTTGTAATCCTGAGCCTCACTTGTTTTCTGCCTGACCTGCTGTAGTGGCCTTTGGCAGTTGAAACAATGGGAAGCGTGGACTTGCCTAAGTAAGGTACCACGGTGGGGTGGCAGCTTTACCAAGTCCTAACTTCAGAAAATATTCCAAAAATGCCAGAGGAGGATTTATGCAAGGGAGTGTGCAGTTTGTGCCGAAGCACAATAGTCTCATGAAAGCTTTGACCTTTGGATAAAATTAAGCAGCAGGAAAAGTCCATCAGGGTAATCAGCTAATTAAACTTAGCCCCTTTTGGCTTCTGCTTTGGATTATTTTTGTGTCCCCTCGGAGATATTTTCCTCACTGTGAAAGTGTCACTTGCAGCCTGCTGATCCCGTCCGAGGGCACGGCTGAGCGTGCGTTTGGCAAGAATAACGCTCCACAAAGGAATTTGAAGTTATAAACCTTCGCGAGACAGCTACTTCATCTCCTAAATGTTGATGCTGGGATTTATTATTCATTTATTTATTTAAATTCTTATACATGTAAAAATTTAATTTCACTGCTGGAACTCTGTGCCGTTGGTCAGTGGGAACATCAGCAATATTACTGAAAGCAGCTGCAAAGGCAGGTGATATTACATCAAAAATAAATCCACCAGACAAACTACAGCAGGTGGGTGACTGTGTTCACTGCACATGTAGGAATCCACAGGTAAAACGACCTCATGTTGCCTTCACATAGAGACTGGGAAACATATATGCATATGTAAATAATAAATAAGTCACATTTTCTAGCTTTAACTGTGAATAAAATTACTTGGGACTTTTGCAAACCCTCTACACCTTCTAAGCCTTAGCTGTCACAAGTTTCAAGCAATTTCACGATGCTAACATTCATTGTTCTGCAACTACAGCATGTAGAATGGACTCTTACTTATATAGTGCTTTTCAACAGTTGAAACGGTTCCCAAAGCTGTAACAGTAATCTAGTTTTAAATTCACCCATTCACACACCGATGGGGACACAGTTGCCACGCTGGCCTCCACCGGGGGCAACTTGGGGTTCAGCGTCTTGCCCAGGGACACTTTGACATGTGGACAGGAGGAGCTGGGATCAAACTACCAACCACACTACCCTCTGAGCCACAGCCGCCCCGTAGCAAGTAGCTCTCTGGCTGCAAGAGCCACAAAAAGCAAAAACAAGCTACATGATCTATTTTGTCATTGTTTCTGACCTGAAGCACTTGAGTGCACGACCAGCTGAATTCAAAACTTGGAAGGAGCTGCTTACATGGAGCAGTTGTAAGCAGCATCACACACTCTGCAAGCCAATTATTTTAGAGAGAGAGAGAGAAGTGGTCCATGTGAGACACAGGAAATGGCAAAGCAAACTCTGGCAAGACAAAGCAGATGCTGTGATGTTTTACTGCGCAAACAAAGGTTCCTGTCAGGAAAAAAGGTGTGAGGAGCTTTAAATTAGAATGTTTTTCCGAAATGCACTGTCAAACATCTTCTTAAATCCAGTAAAACTGCACTAGGAGTTCTGACATTGGCACAGTGTCTCACAGTATCTTCTGAAACAATTTTATGTATTTTAATTTTTACCTACCCTAATGATTTGTGTGATTTCTTTAACTTATAGATGTATTTTCTGGTGTTATACTACCTAGTCAAAGCACCACTAAGATGTCTGCGATGCATATAATCAGTCATATATCTGAAAATGTTTTGTGTTTCATCCATATATATGACGGGCCCGTATGAAGCCCCATTACCTCCAGGTAATATGGAATAATTTCTGTTTAATCAAAACACAACCTGAGGCTAGAGAAAGGGATTATATGACAGGGTATACTAAAGGATTATTACCCCGCAGTAATGATTAAGGACATTGGTGTACACAGTTCCCCAAGCCTGAGAGATAGATGTCAAAATCATGCTAAAAACAAACTTATCCATCCAGTTCCTGAGCTATCGCCCCTGACAGGTGCTCATTTTAGCTGATGGCTTTAGTTATACTCCACAGCTAACACAGAAATACAAGAATGCATAAAATCTCTCTCCCAGAGCTAAAACCTTTGTGTTTTCTTTTAAAGAAGCAATCATTTTTAAGATTACAACGTGTTAAATGACAAAGGTACAACGTGAAAGCATGTATTCCAACTCAAAGGCGTTTGTGGATAATAACAAGGACAGGAATATTTAGTCTGGAAATTGGGATATTAGATAACAGGTGATCACAAAAGGAAGGTTGGCAGACACAACAGGAGGGAGGGGAATGTGATTAGGATCCATTCACACCTAAAGGGGCGACCTTTGGTGTTCTCTGCTGCCGTCCTCCGGGTGAACTCTCAAACAAAGCAGGATTGTTTTCGCTGCCCGGACGTGTTTGATAAAAGTATATCCTCATCGTCACTCATCCTTATATGATTATACTGGATTGCTATTTAGAACTGCTGTGCTTCATGTCGTATGAGACTGTGATGGTGTCCAAGTCACCACTTTGTTCCTGCTTACCGTTTCTTACATAACAGTGCGCTACAGTGGACAGCAAAAGGAGATTGGGGATTTTGAGAAAATCACTGACAGGGGCTGTGTTGCATAACTGTAATATCATGCTATTAATAGTAAATTTACATGTGACATTAGTAACCCACAGAAGGTGTTTCACAGTACTTGTTAATGATTTTGAAGGTAGAACTAGTGAAATACGTGCTTCACACAAAAGCTGTCAAGAAGATGATGAGACTCCTGAGCACATGACACGAAAACTGGAATTTCTGTACTCACATCTGGAATAACTCTGCCCTTCATACAGTATCTGAGCTGCAGACAGATTTCCAATTATGCTAAAATGGTGACTAATGTCAAGTGGTCTTAATTGGAAAAAGAACATTTAAACGGAAGAAAGAAAACACGAGGTCAGTTCATGCCTTGAACGAGGTTGGCCCTGTGAAAGCTCAATTTGAAGTGAAGCAATCAGCCTCTGCTCTCACGCTGAATCGAGGCACAATGGCTGGAATAAAATGGAGAGAAGACAACTTTGCTAATTGGAGAAACTCCTTTTTATGCTCATCAATTTGAATCTGGAACAACAATACATTATACTTCACAAAACATGGCAACAACAAAGAAGACAGTAAGTGGAAGAAAATAGCTGCAACAACAGAAGCAAAAGTGAACCTCCCAAAAATCTGTTGTCAACAGCATTCTTTAGAGGAGGGTGTGGGAGAGGAAAGAAGCTTTGTTAGGAGAACAAGAAATAGGCGAGAGGAAATAATTACTGCATTACAGGAGAAGCCGTTTACTCAAAACTTCCGCTGTGCCGCAGGACTGGCAACACGTAGTGGCTTGTGTGACCCAAAAAAGACCCGAGAAACGCACCCTGCCTACAGATTCATCATTTATGGGAAGAGGGAAGAAATGAGGGCGAGGGCGCCAGCCCTGCCGCCAAGTCTGCTTTGTGCAACCTCGAGTTAGCAGCGAGCCTAGCATGAGAGAGAGAGAGAAATAAAGGATCAAGCAAAATGACGTTCAAGGCAAGTGACATAGTGTCTTTGTAAAAACAGGATTTTTATAACGCGTATGAAATACCACCCAGTTTGAACAATGTCAAGTATTCCAGCTTTCAGGATGTCACTCACTCCCTAATCAGCGCTGAGTGGTTGGAAATCAGTCATTTGGTAATCTGACTGTGAGATACAAGGTAAAAAATTATAAGGTTATACTATCACTATATATATATATATAAGGTGTTATGTGCCATGCACTAGCTGAGAGGATTAGTTGTGCTTGTCCGTGTCCCTACCCCCCCCCAGCCCCCCCTGCAGGCGTGAACACTAATTGATTGCCACCTGTGCTGCCCTGGTGAACAGCTCCTCCCCCACTTGTTGCCTCAAGTGTCCACGTTGTACGTCTGAAGACAGCTGGCAATACATCAACGTATGCCGCTGCAACCCTGAATCAGTATCACCGATTGCTTGTTACCGTATGTTATGTTGTTTATGATGTCCAGCAGGTTAAAAACAAAGTAGCAACAAAGGAACACGCGTCAATTGTTCCACATTTATACATTTTCATTGTAGAGTTCCTTAATTCAATAACGTTTGAAATGTTATTTGATTAATGAATGAAACCTTGTTTTATATTGTAAAAATAAAACAAAGAATCCTCTCCCGCGTAGCAGCCCCGAAACGCAGCGCAAACATCTGCATTGTTAAAAGACGTCGCACAGGAAGGTACCTCGATCAACACGTGTGAAGCAATTCCTGCATGCGTGCTTGACAGTTTGAATATCTAAGTGTGAAGCATGCAAGCACGTCCAGGCCAGAAAAGGGCAGGTGCTGAGCCGAAATAAAGCATACCTTTACATGCACAGGAAGAACTGTGTATGTACAAACTCCTATGCATGCATTGCCTCCTGTAATTGTATGCATGTGCGTGTGTGGATAAGAAAGAAGAGTGCAGGGGTGGCAGCTGTAGCATTAATTAGGCAGGTGAGATGAGCGGACTGCAGCATCATTACATTGGCAACTAGAGTGCAGTGTATTTGCCTACCATGCCCCTGGCTCTGAGAGGGAGATGCAGAGCTCGTTGGGAGACCGGGTGAGAGGAGGAGGATGAGGTATAAAAGAAAAAGATTGAGAAAAGCAGGTGGGAGAGGGTAGTTGCGATTCATGAAGAGGATTTATCGCTAATCCCCCCCCCCCAGTTATAGTCAGCTTCCATGATCTCCACCACCGTGCCAGTCAATCACAGAACAATGCGATATGTTAATAGAATGCAGCCGACGTGACACATTTCCTAGATATTTCCTTTCTTTCAGCATATTGATGTCGTCTTACAGTTGGGTGATGGATGACTTGAAGGAGCAGATTACTTGGGATGCAACACCACATCTCAGTGTGACACACACATACACACACACAGACATATAAGATTGAGAATTCCCTTATACTTCTGCTCCAAGTACGAAATAAGACAAGAGTTCTCCAAAAAGTAGGGCAGCCCACTTTAGCTGGTTCAACACAAACTGCATGATAAATGTGTGCCCAACATTAACCCCAACCGAAAGAGAAGTACATTATATGACACCAATTTCAATAGAATTCAACTTTATTTAAACAATGCTTTCACACACGAAAGGATACACTTCTGCAAACTGGCTCCATCCAGATACAGTTCTTCACTAGTCTCCGTCCTTGTAGTCTGGGTGCGTTGATGAATTGTGTTCAAAACCAGTCGGGATTTTAAATCGACTTGCACAAAAAAAAAAACTTTCTTGCTTCTGGGAAAACTGTCGCTGGAACACAGAATGAGCTTGTTGTCAAGCATTCAGATGCCTTTCAGTCATTCTGAAATGTGTTGCCAGGGTCTGAACAAGCTCTGGTCCCTGGGGGATCCATGGTTTGGATGAGCAGGGTTGTGCTGTGGTGCCTGTGCTGGTCAGACGGTGCAGTGAGCGGGACAGGGAGCTGGAGGGAGCTGGCCCGGGATGACTTTGGCTCTGTCACACCAAGGTCTCCACTCTAACTCCACTATAATGAGCCTGTCAGCACGGTGTGAGCCATAGGAGATAGGCTGCCCCCCATCAACCTAGTTTCACAGTCAAGGATGAGTAGCTGTGTGTGTGTGTGTGTTCTGGCATTGTTTATTGTCAGATTTTTTTCTTAGCATTCCCAGCAAACCTGTTGGCAGAATTGACTGAAGTGCTTTTATCTTTGCAGAAGCCTGTTCACTTGACATTTATCTGGACCAAGTCCTACCGCACAGACTCTATTGGGTATCCTTCTAAGCAATGTGACACGTACAGATGTACATTGCTGCTATTAGTGATCTTGTTACATTTTACATTTTGTGTTGCCCCCAACAAGCTACTCAAGTTATTAAAACCGAATATTTTCTAATTTTAAATCTAAAAGGGACTCTTTGGTTTACGGATCTCTCTGTCGTGGCATGGTAGGACGTACTAACACTACCTTTTTTTTTTATACCCGAATCAGGGGGAAAAGAAGCAACAGAGACACGTAGAACTGCACAAGAAAGCAGCTACTGACAAACATTTCCAAGAACTGGTCATTCAACTACAAAAAAATAACTCTGCTGACTGAAATTCATCTCAGATTCCATCCATCCATATTCTTCCACTTATCTGGGGCCGGTTCGCGGTGGCATCAGACTAAGCCGGGTTATCTACCCTCTACCCAGCAACAATTTCCAGCTCCTCCTGGGGGACCCCATGGCGCTCCCAGGCCAGAGGAGATATATAATCCCTCTAGGGTCTACCTCGGGGCCTCCTGCCGGCTGAACATGCCTGGAAAACCTCTTAGGGCAGGTGTCCAGGATGCATCCTGATCAGATGCCCAAACCACCTCAACTGGCTCCTTTTGATGCAAAGTACCAGCCGTTCATCTCCGAGCTGCCTCCAGGTGTCTTAGCCCCTTTACCGTATATATCTCAAAATCATCAAAAAAAACATTTTTGTGCAAACCCAATAATTTTGGGCTGCGATAATCATAGAAAACCTCTGACAAATCCAGGAGAGACTATTAGCTGCTCAGAGATTGCAGCCCCAAAAAAACAATCTAAAAACGGACAAACAACTCCAAAAATTGGGCTTGCTGGAAGTGTGTGTGTGTGTGTATGTGTTTTGCCATAAAGCCTCCCTGATCCAGTGTTAACTGCTCTCATAAACAAGCACCTGCCAGATGTGAGCCTCTGCCCACAGAGGACTACTAGCGACTGGCTGTGAGTGGAATCCATAACCAGACATGTCCTCTGCTTGCTGCATCCTTTTGTCTCCGACAGATAAGGCAACGTCTAAAGCCAAATACAACTGACCTTCTGCTAAAGCTCAAGCTTTACTGTCCAAACAGAAATCTTTCACCTCCCATGGAAAGACAGACATAAAGAGAGACACAGAGGGGCGGCTGTGGCTGAGGGGGTAGTGCGGTCGTCCATTAACCCCAGGGTTGGTGGTTCGATCCAAGCCCCTGCTGTCCACATGTCGAAGTGGGCAAGACACTGAACCCCAAGTTGCCCCCGGTGGAGGCCGCCATGGCAACTGTGTCCCAATTAGACTACTGATCTAACTTAGATTACTGTTACAGCGCTTTGGGAACCGGTTCGGTTGAAAAGCGCTATATAAGAAAGAGTCCATTTACCATTTACAGATATATGGGCAGGCAGGGCAGAAAGTGCTGCGGGGCCTCCACCAGTAGGAATTTAAACAATAGTGGCGGAACCTGTACATGTAGTAAAGGCCAATATAAACTCTCAAGTGCTATTCGAAAAGTCTGAAAGTGTTAAAAAGCTCCTTTCAAACAGTCAGTTTGTCCAGACACATTTCTGAAAATCGAGAAAGCCGACAGCCACCCCCACCTTCTGCAGCAAATGACAGGTGTTCAAAAGGTGTAAAAAAAAAAAAAATAAGGTCAGAACTTCGATTTCCTTTTTCAAATTCCAACCTCTCAGTTCTCACATCCTTACTGGCTGGACTGCACCGATCACCTCCGTGCTGGCAGTGATGGAGATGGGCTGCACTTTAAGCCATAGGAGGAGTAGGACCGAACTCTGGAACGCCCTCTGAATAAAAACCAGGACAAATCTGCGCCAATAGACAGATTCTCTCTTCCCCCGACTTCACGTTTCTGGCCCGGCTGGTATTCAACACACAACAGGAAATGCAGCTACCTGTAGTGCAATATTGTATTTTCTGTAGCCTGTGTATTGATCTCTTGTAGCAACAGCTACTTCCACTTGATGGGTTTCTTCCTAACTATGAGGACAAGCCCCCCCCCCACTGTACATTGAAAGGTAGTCGCTTAAAAAAAACTATGTACAACTTTTTGGACATGAAAGACCCATCAATCTCTCACAATATTTGTGTCCCTGGTAACTTTTGCTTTCCTCATGACCTGTTGCACATGAAGACAAAGCATAACAACTTTTGACAGGGTGTTTGTGCCGATTCTTCTGACAAGAGAAAAATGTCGGTAATGTCCTTGGACCTAGTTTGAACTTTTTCCAAATTTTTCATTTAGCTCACATTCCACATGGGTTGCATATCATTGCTGTCAAATGAAAAACCATGCGTCTCCAAATGTATGACTTTGAATTTCTCAGATAAACTGAAAGACAAAACGTTTCTTCATAGGTTGACGCAATTCTCCCACTTCTTTGATATTCCATATACTACTCACGGCTCCTCTACCGGGGGGTGCCGAATAATCACAAGCACAATCTTGATTATGCACGTGCCAATAAATATTTGTTCACTCACACTGAAGTCTCTCCTGACTGAAATACTACAGGGTACACAAATTATAAGGAGGAAGTGTACAAAAACACGGAATAACTTTACCTTTTTAACTCTCTCTTCCTGAGCAATCTGACATTTTCAGTAAATTGGTGTTTTGCAGTATTTTATACGACTAATGCGTCAAGCATTGCATTACATTCTCTCACCTCAGTTATTGCTCCTCTGCAACGATGGCATGTTCCCTGCAGCAACTAACCAGTCTGTGTCTGACTTGTATTGGGGCAGTAAAATGACAACTGGGACACGTGAAATTTCTGTCATTCTCTTTAGTTTCAGTATTCAATGGCAATTTTCCTGGAGCTGCTGGGGACACAGAGTAGCATTGTTTCCTTCAGTGTGACGGCGCGTTTCGATGTTAGAAAGACGTGCAATTTATTATGCAAGTTATTTCAGCGGCAGCGACGAACAGTGAGAGAGCGAAGTGGGGGGGGTGGGGGGGTGACACATCTGTCACTGCACCGAGCACCACACGTGACCACACACGCAAAGCACGTGTAGAATAGAACAATACGTACTGATGGGCCCACAACATGACTTATCCAGGATGATGTGTAGCTTTGCCAAAGTTACCATGACAATGAAGGTGCGTTAGTTTGCTAAGTCAATCTGCTAAAGTCCCATGGCAGGCGCACATGGCGGTATAACATATCCAGTTAAACACCACCCGTGTATTGTTATGCAGCTTCTGTGGGCTGTTTATGAAACATTCACAGCTATTTATGACCCTTTGAAAGGCAAGTCACGGCTAATTAAGGGCACAACGCCCCACACTCATTGGCTGTAAATGTGTGTTTATTGTAGCATGCATGGAGAGATATTCTAACATAATAGGCCGGTTGGTGGAAGGGTGCCAGAGTTGCATGGCGGCTGGGTAGAATATTCTGGCGCGCGAAATTAGCTTCCCTGTCACACAGCAGCCAGGCAGGGTTTCGTTTGGTATGTGTGTGTGTGTGGGTTTGCTGCTGTTATGAAACACACACACACACACACACACACTTTGCACTGGAGTGAGTTAGTGCTCCAAGTCTTGTGAGAGAGCGAGCACCCTTGATTGGCAGTTGGATGGATTGGTGTGTCTACGTACGTGTGTGAGACAAAGACAGATGAATTAGAGAAAGAAATGAAATGGAGATAAAGATGGAGGAAGACCAATATTTGCCGGTCCTGCATTTCCTGAGTGATTGGCACTAAGTGGGATTCCCTAGTGGGGCCAATAGACTGGTCGTCATCAGCCTCCATCCAGGCCTCAGGACCTGCGTGACACAGTTTACTCCATGTCGATAACCCATTCCCAGGCTGAGTATCTTGTCCCTCAGTGTCACGGCTTCAACTCGGCACCAAGAGCGAAGAGAGAAAGGGAGCGGCAGACAGAGAGAGGACCGAGTTTTGGTTTCACATTGTCTTCAGGTTTAATTATCCCTTTGGCAGCGACACTGCAGTCATTATTGTTGTGGATGCCAGCACAAGACTTAGGGAGGATTTTCTCTTCTAAATGTCTTGCCGCTCGAAATCAACTTCTGACCCACTCTGCTGGTAATTGGGCTGCTCATCAATGCAGACGTCATGTCAAGGTGCTTCCGAGCTCAAAAGGACGCTTGCATTCATTAACTCTGGGAAAATAATCATTTTAATTGCAAACAGCGTGGAAGGAGTATGTGCTTGCAGTCATTCACGTTTAGGTATTAAAGCAAAACGTGACTTGAATTGTGGAGGATCTGAACAGATATGTCTGTGCTGTAACGTAAGATACAGTTCACAGCTGACAGAGTTCATCATGAGGCTAAGGAGAACTTGATACTCTGATTTATTCTATTGGAAAATCAGCCTTTTATATTTTATGCATACAAAAAAACCAGTATAATCATACCTAATAGAAAGTGATGATTAGCATGCAAGGGAGTCTACAGAGACTTTACAGTGATAAGTGGCATGTTGACCGCAATCAAAAGCTTCATTAAAAATGTTCACACCAATCTTCCTCTGCCACCTTGTTCATGAAGGTGAGAGCAGCGTGACAGTTAGTTACCCAGATAATGACCACTCCACCCGCATCTCCAGCCGTCTCAAATGCAGCTTCTTTCTCTTTTTGTGTCTTTATTTTTTTTTGGACTCTTAAACCTCAACGGACACACATTTACACAGAACCCCTCCGCTCAAAAGCCTGGTGTTGTTTGGAAGTCTGGCCATACATCAAGGCCACCGCTGCAGAAGTGCCAGTCTGTCCTATCTCATGAAACAAATATACCACACAATACATTCACACATGTACAGTATGTTATCTAGAGTCGATTGTTTTTTTTCTTCTCCCATAGCCTAATAGCCTAATTCAGCTACCAAAGAGCTTTGAATGAACCGAACGCCATGTCCTCAGATTTTCACCTCACCTGCACTGGTTGTTTGTTGGGATTACTTTTTAAAGTCCTACTTTTCAATTTGTATACAGTACTATTAACTAACTAAACATATCACCTTGCTGTCTCCAGAGTAATTAGGTGGCCAGGCTTTTTCCTCAATGCCAGGCTAAAAAGATATATCTTCCTTGTTGCTGTAGCATCCACTAGACATTTTGGTGGTCATACAAAAAACATTATGATGCAATATTCTGAGCTGGTCTCTATATATTTTTCTCTGTTCTATTTACAGCATATACTGTATATCCATGTAGCCGTTATATTTCTTATGTGGATTGAGCGTCTATTGCAGGCATTTTTTCTGCAACTATTGCAGCAGCCGTTACATCCGGGCGGAAAAAAGGGGACATGGAATCACAAACCAAAAGGAATACGCATGTCATGCTCTTTGTTTGGTTTTTGAATATCGGTGTGGGACATTTAACTAACTCATTTAAGATGATGTTACATTCACATTATTTAGAATGAATTCCCTACGGTACAGGAGTCATGTAATATTCGCCACGCTGCTGTGTAGTTTTGGGCTGCACTTTCCTGCGCTCCCGATGTTAAGCTGATACCATTCCAGATGGTACCATCCCAACACTCCTTCCAGATGTTTCGCAGTTTTCGCACAACCAATGACCAGCGACTACACAAGATTTACACAGCAAATGGGAGAAGCACAGACAACTCTAATACATAATAAAATGTACCTAATAGAATGTACGGTCTTAAAATTACTCTCTAGACACTGTTTGAGAATTCTTACTAGATATTGGATTCTATAAAAACATGTCTAGATGAATTAATTTAATCTGCCTTGTCACCTTAGGGGGAGCAGTTCTTCTTACCTTTAGGGTTTAAGTCCCTAAAGGTCTTGAAGAAGACCAATAAATGACAGGCAGTCCAGTCCCTTTAATAGAAAATTCCATAATTGTTTCCATGGCAACTAAAGTGAGCCCTCATCCTGTTCCTCTTTCTAAAAAGGCACACTGGAGGTGTCAATGGATGTGTGAATGCCCTTTCATTATTTATCCCTCTCCATACTCAACATTTGATGGCCGGAGAAAATCAATAGCACATGAGTCTATTAAAGCTTCTATTGTTGTCGCTGTCCATCCCTGGAAATTCTCTAGATGTTAGTACGTGCTGGATGTGCGACGAGAAAGATTGTGCACTTGAGCTGCTGTTGTTGCTGAGCTGAGGTTATTTCTGTCTTCGAGTGCTCTTCCCAATCTGTCCACAGAGCATGGATCACTTAAGCCCTGTTTAGAAATTGCACTGCAAACCCTTGTGATACATTCCCAACAGCTCTTTCCCGGTGTCTTCAGTGAGAGGTAAAAACCATCAACAAAGCCAGTCAGGAAGTTTTAGTAGGAGGCACAGCATGATGCTGTAATTGCAAACGGTGGTTTCAACAACGTAAGAGCAGGAAAAAAAAGAATGAAAGAAATATCTTGGTCTCTCTCTTTTCTCGTATTTACCTTCTGCTCTCTGTCTGTCTCTCTGTTTGCGTATGAGTGTCTCCCTCCTTTGGAAATAACCTCCATGTCTAATGATCTGCCGCGACCTCAGCGATCTTTAATTGAATAATAAATGAGCTGATCTTATCTCGGGCTCATTTCCAGAAGACTGAACAACACACACACACACACACACACACACACACACACACACACTACAAAATCCAAGGTCATACATTAGGAACAAAATACTGATCTACATATTGCATAATATGTGCTATAGTGTATATGTGGACTGACAAAATATATTACTCATCAATTTTAATGTCTTTAAAGCTCCACTTATCAATATTTCTTATATTAACAATAAATCACAAGGCTATGTGGAAGTGGTCACTGGCAATGACGGAGCTACACAGAATCATCATTCAACTCAATGGCGCTTTTTAGCCTCTTTTAGCTAATTGTTTTGGTTACATGACTGTAAATTCTGCACTCCTGCTCTGATAAAGACACAGTACGCTACCTGCCTAGCATCACATGGTGGACATTCAGTTAGTTAGCGGCTAAATAGCCAGATATTTCAAAGAATAAGAATCAATGGAGACTAAACCGGATCAACAGGAAGGGTGAAAATTGGAATTGCAATCATCAAGTAACAGAATCACAACTCCAAGTGAATGCTAATGCTGCTGCTGGAAATGTTAACATGTTAGCAATAACAACTTCAGAATGCAATAATATATCATGAATGTGCATCTTAGAGGGCTTAACATTCCGATATGGACACATGGAAAGCGTACTTATTATATTTTTAAAATAATAATGATAACCTCCTGGTACAAGACGTATTGGCACACAGGGTCTTCCTGACCCGCTATGATTGAATATCACTTGGTCTACATGGACCCATGAAGACAGAGGTTTTGCACATGCATTAATAACTATTGATTAGCTCTGAAATTTCTAGAACCACAAACATTTGTTAATAAGTGGTGATAAGTGAAATGTGAAGTATGATCCAGTTGGCAAAGTGCTCATAATATCTCAGACTGCCTCAAGCAGGCCTCTTTGGATGTCAGGCGAGAATGGAGGCATTACTCACTCACAAAATAATATCCTCCAACTTGATGATACAGAAAACCTGTTATTAAATCATAGGATTTATGTGTGAAACAAAAGCTCGCCCCGCTGTTGTGAAATAGTCCTATGCAGTGCGCCGAGTGCAAACACAGAGGGTGATTGAGGAGGGCTATTTGGGTGCGCGGTGGTCCTCGGTGGGCGTGTTTGCACTGCAACCCGATTTACATACATTTCTCAGTAAGTAAGATGGAAGCTGTGCTATTAACTTGAGCTACCGTGGAGCAAAGAATTCCCACAAAGAGCAATCTCACTTAGCATCAAGGTCAGAACAGCACTGGAGATGGTGTATAGGTTTCTTTCAGCGTGGAGATTTGTATGAGAGAGAGAGAGAATTACTGAGGCCAGACCAGCGCTCGGACACAGGGCGTTTTTCCTTTTTTATACATCAGAGCTCACATTACAGCCCCATAACCATGCCTCCACTCCCTGATCAACTTAATGGGCAGACTGGGGCTTGAGGCCCTCTGTCATTCTCCTGCACGTCCACACATTCATGAGCCCACATGCATCATGGCCGGGCGGCGCGCGCACTGTGTACGCCAATAACTGAATTAAGCAACTGGGAGCCGAAGATATCACAGGCAGCCAGGTCAAATAGAATGGGGGGGGGGGGGGGGGGATGCTTGATGGAATGGAGGGACAGAGAAAGAGGAGAGACTGAAACGGAGACAAAGAGGAAAAGAGTGAGCGAGTGTGAGATTTGGACGGTGAGGACGAGCCGCCAGCTGCCGCGAGCTTCGGCGTTGATAGGGCAGAGCGAGGCTGGCCGTGGAGCGTGACAGCAGCAGCACTAAGTCCACACACACACACCTCAATCTGTAACTGCCACGCACCAGGGATGGTCCTTCGCTCACCGGCCGGCACGTTGGAGCAGAAGCTTCTCTGACAATGCAGCTAGCTGAGCTAACAGTTACCCTGCCTGATTACCTAGCAACGCTATAATTTAGAGAAAGGTAGTTAAGACACTCTAGAGCTACTTTGAAAAGTTACCTTTTACTCAAAAAGGTCAAAATATTACTGCAGGAAAGATGTATGTTAAGCAGATTTATGCCAGAACTAGCCAAATCAACAGTAATAGAAATTCAGATTATGTAATGAACACAAGTTGGAGTAAGGCTATGATTAGGCTTCCATTATTATTATTATTATTATTAGGAGGCTATAAGGCTTGTCCTTGTTTTTATATAAATTATTACATTTTACTGCTGACCAGTATCCAAAGCGTCAAAGCTACCATTTCTGAACAGCGCTGCATTCAAGACCAACGTTTTCGGAAACATCAATTTAGTAAGAAAACAAGAATTTAATATTCAAATCATGACGAGGATTTCTTTAATTTTGTCTGTTGTCTTGTTTACATTTCAAACCTGGTACTGTTTATTCTTGTTTTTATTGTATTTAATTTCACAATAAATCCACCACTGAACTGTAATTCTGACAAAACAAGCTTTTGTGCACCAAGTTAACAGTAGTAGCTGCATGAAATGCATATTTACAACACTACAATACCGCTATGCAATTTAAATACCTTGTGCCGAATGCACGCGTGTGTCATGGTGGCTCGTTCTTTAGGATTACTTGGGCTCATTATCAGTCCTCGCTGCAATGACGACAGCCGTCCTCAGCTGTCCTGCGTGCACAAACACCCGACACGGCGCCAGAAGTCGTACTGTACATTTTCACTGAACTGCATCCAACTAATCATCCATCAAGGTTATATTCAATGGCAGCTAGCAGTAATCCCCCACAGTAATTGGTCCATTCAACCTCTCCTTGGTGTTTTCATCTCTAATGGCTTTTCTATTCACCCATTTCCACCATCAGGCAGTGGGCCTTGAAATAAATCACTTGCCTTATAATTCAGTGTTTTTCTCTCACATCAGCAATGTAGATTGGTCTGATTTATTGGTGCTTTTGCTTCATTCTAGCCTTCGCTCTCTCTTTTGTTTTGCTTTCTCCAGTTTCAATGTGTCTGCTTGGAACCTAAGTTGAACAATGCAAGGTCTTTGGGGAAATATACATATTTTTTCCTTTCACATTCTCTGATATTCTCTCCCTCTATGTCTTTGCCCGTCTCGACAGTGCAGTAAAACTCCCAAGCCACCTTCACATGGTTGCCATAGTAACCACCTACCCACCCCCACGCTGTACGTCAACGTGCGTTTGTGTATGTACGTTCATACGGGTGTGTGTGTGCCTGTGTGTGCTGAGAGACGTGACATATTGGTAAAGTGTCCACTGGTCGCTTGTCTTACCACCTTGAAGCTTTTCCCTTATCTGTGCTACACAGAGTCGACACACACACTCAAGAAGCATCATGTACTTACAACTGAGGGTCTCCACTGAGCTTCCTTTGACTTTAGTATACAGTAAATAAGATGACATGAGGAGATGTGATACTAGGAAAATCCCTCAATATAACAGTACATAGTAGGGCTGAACAATTCATCTAAATATTATTGAAATTGCAATATGGCCAAGTGCAATATCCAAATCGCAGGAGCTGCAACTTTGTGATAAAGGTAAAATGTGTCACAACATACTGTTATATAAATGAATCAGTGTGGTGCTACAGAGATGCCCCGGTCTACAAGTCCCTTAAGGGAACATGCTGGTTTGCTACAGACCCCAGCAAAAATCACATTTCTTTCAGTGAAAATGAAATAAAAAAAAAAATCAATTCCCACTACAATCGTGAGTCATATCACAATGTCTGCTAAAATAATAGCAAAATGATTTTTTTTTTTGCATATGGTTCAGCTGTAGTACATAGTCATAGTCAGTCAATGATCCTCATGATGTCTGGATTTGATTGTTGATTTTTGGAGTTCAAATTCATCAAAGCAACAAATTCGATTTTTATGCAATTGAACCATTTAGTAGATCTAAATGTAATCTGTCAGTGTATAAATCTCACGACAGTACAAGTATTTAATGCAAAATAGCTGTGTAAAATCTACTCTGACAAATAGTCATAGAAAGGCATTTGTCAAATAATGAATAGGTTTGACATAGAAAAAGTATTTCTTCTCGCTGTGTAACAGTTCAAAGTGGCTTTGAACATGAAAGCTAATATTTGTCAAGCACGACCTCTTGTGTATGTGCTGCTGTTACAGAAAAATGCAGTTTTATGTATATCTGCAGATTTCTTCTTGCAGTGTATATGGAAAATCCACTTTCTAACTTTTCACAAGAAATTAAAAAACCAAACATATGACAACGTTCAACCAGGATGCAATTTCGCACAGGTGAAGTGTTTCAGACACTAGTGCCAGATAATGCAGTAAATCAGAAACCAGGAGATGCAGGGTGAGTAACGTGTGTGGAGTTTGCTACAGTTAAATTTTAAATATCACCATATACTTTGTAAAATGACTATAAATTATGTCTGATGCCTTATAGTGCTTATTACTACTGTCAGGAAATTCTCACTGGCATCAGTAGCCCCACTGAACAACAGCTATGACACAGAGGACAGTAATATTTGTATTGCAAGTGATCCTATTTGAAATAATATAGTAAAACTGGAAGGTTTTCAGGTGAAGTAATGACACAAAGACGGAGGGAGTCATGAATTATTCAAACGCGTACACATTTACATTCAGAGATATTCACCGTGGCGCTGTGAGACCGTCACACATCATCTCTGATGTGCGGGCGTTTTGCATAGAAAATGCAGGAACTATAAATGCACTGGCCTTTAATTCCATATGTAGCCTAAAGTGTAATAAGAGAACCATGTCTATAATGTAAAACGGTGCATCCTAAAAAAGGGAAATCCACAAAACATAGAATGGTTGTGAAACAAGAAAACACATATAATTTGAATGTTATTGTTTTTGTTACAAGGGGGGAACAAATGTCACTGTAATTAAACAAATAAGAGAAAAACATCCTCCTCTTGCTGTTTATCAGCTGCACATGATTAAATATGTAATACTCTTCCCTGCAGGCAACATCTGGCGTGAAGCTGCAACTGAACAGACAACCCACTTAAATAAACAGATGAAAACATGCTTATCATTGCGTATTAATCTGTCAATCATTGCTACCATTCATGTATTTATTTATTTTTAACTATAAAATGTAAGAAAAAAGGGACATTTCCCCATTCCAACTTCCCAGAGCCAAAGGTCACATCAGACACCCTGTTTAAAACCCAAAGAGATTCCGAGATTTATATATCATGTTATAAGAGGAAGCTCAGGAACCAGACGTGGGAACCAAAGAATGGAATTTAAATCTGTTAACCCATTATCAAAATTGTTGCTGATTCACGTCCTGTTGTTTTAACACTACAGTAAATGAAGAGGGAGTAAATATGTGCTTAAGGCCGCAAGGTTGGGCAGCTGGAATACATTTTTTAGGATTAAGAATACATCCTGAGTGATAAACAGAGGGCATACTGGCACTGCATTATATTCAAGAAAATGTTCTTAGGGCTCACAGCTTGTTTTCCCACAAGCCCCATATCCCTTAAATCTCCCCATCTCCACTGATGAACTGTGCTGATCCCTAAGCTAAATGTTTTTTCTGCACCCTGGCTCATAAAAGAGAGATACTATATTATTTATATGGACAAATGTTCAAGGAGGGCCTCTCTGTGTATTATGCTGAAATTGTGCTCTTTAGCTATTGGGCTCAGGGCTGAAAATCAAAGGAAGAGTTTAAAGTCTTTGACTTGCAGATGAAACACGCATTTATGAAGCAAACGACCTCCTTGTTTTAGCCGTTATTGTACGGCTCTCAGCAGCGCGTTCAGCTTAACGCCGAGTCTCTTTCTGCTGAAGTCTCTGGGTCTCGCACCGGTAGATTATTCAATTCAGTTTTATTTATATAGCGCCATATCATAACATAGTTATCTCATAGCACTTGTTAATATAGAGCAAGTCTAGACCAACTCTATATGTATAGACCCAACAATTCCACCATGAGCAGCGCTAGGAGACAGTGGCAAGGAAACACTGCCTTTTAACCTGGAGCAGAACCAGACTGTGGGTGGGCGGTCATCTGCCTTGAGATTATGGCTCACGTGCTGCTGTAATAACTTGCAGGATAGACACTGAGGCAGATCAGAGGCGGCTCAGTGGATAATGTGAGCTAAACAAGCGATCCGTTCCATCACTGCACCCAAACATTTACCCTCAGGAAGGCACTATGGAAAAGTGTGAGCCACCAAAAATGTGTACAGCATGTAATTCCAGCAAAAGGCAATTAGATGTGGACAGTGGCGATCCTAGACTCTGGGGGAGCCCCAGGTCAAGAATCCCATCATCTGCACTTGTTTATGTAGGCCTCTCAATACACATGCATGCACTGGATTAATGACAATACATTTGAGTTCGACTTTCCATGAAAGAAACAAGGTGCATCATACGCCAAAGCCTTAAGCATCGGCGTACTATCACAGGCCTTATCATACCATGCAGCAATCCCCACGTCACGTAAGCTGAACACCATCTGCTTTATCCCATTATCACATACATAAATCACACATGCACATGTCGCTGGCTCTAACCCACATCATCGGCACAGACGGGCTTCAGCTCTCGTCCTGTCACATAGATGAGAAGCATTACAGGACTTCGCTACTTGGGCCCCAGCAGGCCCACCACGCCCAGCCAATGGGGTTATCAAGGAGGCCTCATGTGACGCCGACAAGGAGGTCATGTTATAGAGAGGTAGATCTTGAAAATCCTTTTCTCTGTGTGTATGTGTTCATGTGTGTGCATGTTGCGTGTGTTTGTAAATCCTCTCAGTAGAAGGGGATTATGCCATACAACCAGGGGGGGGTTGTGCATGCCTCTTCTCTTCACTTGCACTTCAACTCTGCTCACCAACTGCCACAACCGTGAGGCAACAAAAACAGTCATCTGTTTGAATGCAGGGATGTGTGTGTGTATGTGTGTGTTTTTGATAATCTCCTAAAAACGTGCAGGGCTGCATCCCCAGGGGATTCGGTGCATTCATACCTGAATGCTTACTTGCACGCTTCTGTCACATAATGTGATTTATTTGTACTGTACTACACATCAGCTCCTATTTTTCTTCCGCTCAATGTTGTCAATGCTGTATTATGTAACAATCTCATGTGTGGCAGCCCCAATTAACCAGGTCAAATTCCTTGTGCATTTGCTGTATCCCACTTGGCAAATTAAAGGGCTTCTGTTTCTCCTGCTCAGTGCTCATATGCAAAGCATTTCTATGCACCTAAACAGCAACATTACTGCTGATAATAATGCATGCATGCTATATATTCATGGTTTCTTTGGCTTAAATGTTGTGACCTGAGTTTACCATTTTGATTCCAGAGTTTCCTTTAGAAAAGTCTTTTTTTAAACATTAATCTACAGAACATGTTTCTTCTAACTAAGGCTGTTCAATTTTAAGGTTGTTTGACAGTCCTCCAAAGTGGTCTCAAGTGAGCGTTGGCTGATGTGCCACTGGTGGGTTGAGGTTAAGAAAAGATCACGTTTATGGTTAAAGGAAACCAGAGTGAACTGTTGACAGAAAACCTGAGAATCACAGTTGCTGGGAACAAAGCCCCTCGACATCACGTGACACGTGACCCCGGCCCTTCCCACGACTTTGTGCTCGCAGCTCAGCATCATAGGCTGCAACAGCAGCAGCTAGCTCTGTTCTGCTACATTCAGCACCATGGACAGATACTCACAGATCAGGCCTTTACAGCAGGGGTCATCAACTACATTTGTCCAAGGGCCATGTGGGGGCTGGACTGTCAAATTAATACATTATTAGAGATTATTAATATTAATAGAGAGATGCCCATTATTATTTTTATATATATATATATATATAGAGAGAGGCTATAATTGTTTAATACTGTATATTCCCTCCATTTGTAAAAATGAATGTTATTTTTTATCAGCCTGCATCAGTAACGGACTCCTAAAAAACATGGGATATGCATAATGATAAGCAGACACTTAATGTGTGAAACACAGTTGCAGAATGCAGTCCTGATTGGCAGGACATGGTCACCAGTATCCTGATTGGTGGAAAATGCCAAACGCCAGAACCAGGAAGGAAAGCCTTTTGAATTGTTTGACAGACACACAAAAAATGACTCTCTGAAAGAGCCGAAGGAGGAAAGTCAACGTGAAAAACCGCAGCTTTAATGAGAAATGGACCGATCAGTGTGCGTTCATCGTGCCAACTTTCATTAAAGCGACGCCTGTACGCCTCACCTGCAATGAAATGATGGCTAACGAGTACAAGCTGAGGCACCTCTATTACACAAGGCATGCAAGAGTCTGACCCTGAGCAGTCAGAGGCCCGTCGCAGAAAAAAGCTGGATGTTCCTGATTCTATTTCGGGTTGGTAAATAATTCCCGACAAAGTAAAACTATTTTTGGGGTTGCTTCAAAAGGAAGAAACAATAACGGTAGATATCCTAAACACAGGAGCGCATTTTTTTCATCCTCACACTTTCTGAATTCATTTATATTCTGTGGGCCGGAAGGGAAGCTTTGGAGGGCCGGATGTGGCCCGGGGTCCGCCAGTTGACGAACCCTGCTTTACAGGCATGAACCGTCGCTACACAGATTCAACCACACAACACGTCTGTGGTCCTGATGACTATAACACCATCTGACATGCTTTGTTGTACAGACAATCCCTCCCTGGCTTCTGGTGGCTTCCAGTACAGCCCATCACACTGATCACGGGAATCATGTTTGATATTTTTATTTAACATTCAAACGGGCTTTCATGTGATTCATTTAAAGAAAATCGTTACCACCAATGGCCCGCGACAGGTTGACACGCGGCAGTTGACTTTATGAAGTAATACAGATGAGTAATGATTGTGAGCAAGCTTTAATGCATTCACAGTGCATATCGATGAGCGTGTCATTAATGTGCAAATGAAAACATATTGACTCATGTATCTGTTGCCAGGACCTCCAATCTCACACTAATCCAACATATCAGGAGTCGGCAGGATAATCTCACTTCTATCATGTGTGATATCTCAGCTTTGCCTGCTCTGTCAGTGTGCATATATTTATGACCGAGACAAAATAGGAACCAAAGGATGCCACATCGTTTGATGGAATTGAAAATTATCAACCTACAGAGGCTGAATTCAAAGACATCCCGAAAATCAAAGTGAAAAAATGATGCGGCAGCCTAGTCACTTAGCTGAAATGTCATTGCAGCAACTCAAAATGGTACTCAGTAGTTTGTATGGCCCCCACGTGCTTGTGTATAACTGACAACATCGGGGCAGGCTCCTAATGAGAAGACGGATGGTGTCATG
>JAVQJF010085343.1:0-11250 GCA_036023855.1 Gadopsis marmoratus | reverse complement strand
TTCAGCAGTTCACTTATTGTTTTGCTCCTGAGGCATCTTTTGGCATCAAGTGCATCAATATCAGGCTTCATATCCTGAGTTGCTTGTAACTTGTCAATTTTTCTTGGAAAACTCGACACTCTGCGTCCACTTTTCTCCTTTTTGATAACGACATTTTTGATTATGAGGGTTCCAGAGGAAAATCTTGACCGCGGAAAACAATGATGGTTTGAAAAGTGACGAGGGGCTCTGATGCTCTGTGGTGCGGATCAAACGCTCTGTTGACTATGGATTCAGAAATGACCATTTCCGGTTTATCAACACAGTTGAGGGAGAAACGTAAGTTTATTCTGAAATGACCACACAGGATGTACTTTGTCCTCGCTCTAGTTACCTTTACACAGCAGTTTTGGAGCCTCAGGACCAGACCAGGACGTGTTTCACCGTCATGTCTGACCGGGACAGAACTTTGGGCACTGAGTATGTCATTGATACTGTGGGCCGGATTGGACCCACTGGACCCATAAGAATGACACACCTGATCTTAATTGACCTCGAATTTTAACAGTTTCCAGAAACACGTGGAGAACATGTGACCTGCTGCATGTCTCCATCCACTGCTACAGTGACAACATGAACAACAGCAGGCGGTACCAATCCTCCAGTAGCTGCGATTAAACCACCACAGAAGAGGACACAGTTAGATGACGTCATTCACAGAGCTCCAGTCGAAGTTGAAGCGATGGAAAACCATGTGGAGAACATGACAAGCTACAGATACAAGTTTTCTGTTAGCTTTGTGTGAGGAAGCTCACAGCCTCCTCTACACATGCCTGATGTTCTTAGCCCTTCACCATGACTCACAGGCTGTATGGACGCCGGCATTTATTCATCAAGTCTGCTTCTTTCACTGTCGGATTTGAATATTTCTTCCACCTCTGTTGACAATACAATCTCACCACAAGGTCCATTCAGATGGCTCACATGATCTTCAGATGCAGTTTGCCCAGCTGCCATGAAACTAGCTTTTATTTACTGACATTTAAATTGTGAATCAGTTGTAACCATGTAAATTTTACAATAACCATTATCCTCCGTGTGTGTGTAGACCGGGTGTACAGAGAGTGTCAGTCTAACGGCAGCTGGGCTCCACGAGGAAACTACAGTCAGTGCACCGAGATCATCGTCCTGGTGAGACTCAATACAGTGATCCATACAGCCTCAGATCACTACACTCATTAGGGCTGGCACTGTTGACTCAACTACCTTCCACAGGGAAACGATGTAATATTTGACCTGATTGTCTGAAGTCCCAACTGTCATGGCTGTCAAATTGGGGAGCATAAGCAACAGGAAAGGACCCAAAATGCAGACAGCTACAGGATGACGCGAGCTGGCTACAGGTTTAATCGTAATTGAACTTAGAGGAAATGCTGGCACAGGTAAGGAATAGTCAAAGATACAGGGCAGGAACTGAACAGGAAGATGTTACAATAAAACAGGAAAAGAAAAACACTTCAGGGGATGAAACACCAACTTTATTAAACAAGTGATTCAGACAATCATGACACCAAACCACCCAAGTAGTGAGGCAACAGTTAGGATGTTAGAGCAGCGACAGTAGAAGATAATCATACAAAAGCAGCTCACTAGGACCAAACAATCGGTGTCATTTCTCTTCAACAGCGCTGTAAACATACTTCACACCATTTTATCACTTTCATGATGCAGCCTAATGAAATGGGAGAGTCTACGACACAAAATGACTTACAACCTGGTAGAATATGGCACAACACCCATCACAAGTCTGTTGGAGTTTCTATTAGCTTTGTAACACTTTGCCCATCAGAACTCCAACAGGAAGTAAACATCTGACTGCAAACATCAGTGACACGACAATGAAACGATCAAGCACAGCGTGTTTCAAAGAGAAGACTTTACACTTAAATGCTGTTGTACACATTGTAAAGACCCAGGTTGGACCCAAAAGCAGGGAACACACAGGAGCAAAGATACAAGAGAACAGTCAGTACTTTACTTGGCTGATAGTTCACAATCAGCCCAACAGGGTATAAAGCAGAGCAAGCCTACATCCAAACAGTCCAAATCTTCAACGCCAAGAAGGCAAATTAAACGGTCAGGGAGCAGGCAAAAGGCAAAGGCCAGGAAACAGGCAGGGGGTCAAACACAAAGACAGATACAGGCAACGCTGGTAGGGTTAGACATGGAAGTTCGAAGACAAAACTGGCGCAGAACTACGGGAGCGAGCATAAGTAAATACAAGGAGTGTGAACAGATAACGAGGCACAGGTGACAACAAAAGGACCAGAAGTGTTACGGCGCGACATGACGGCAGCAGGAAAAAGGACCAACATGCAGTCAGTTCCAGAGTTTAACAATAATGAAAAAACACTTCCAGGCAGCTAAGGCTGAGAAAAGTGAGAATCCAGACAGAAAAACACAAGGAACCGCCACGGGGGAAAATCCAGAGCGGGGACATTAGCCAAAGTAAGAGCAGAGTGTAATCCAGAGCAGAGACCAAGGACAACTGAACAGGACAGGTTTAAATAGACAAGACTAACGAGCAAATTAAACACAGGTGAAGACAATCAAGACTGGAACTAGACAGGAAAGCTATCAAAATAAAACAGGAAACACAAACAACCAAATACACACACAAACCGTGACAGGAAGTAAAGTAACAACACCAAACAAAGCATAGAAGGTCAACAAAATAAGACAAGAAGTGACAGTCGACCGAACGGCCGTGACACACATGGTGTTGTAAAGAGGTCAGAGGAAAGGAATCACTTACAATGATTGTTTTTAACAAACAGCAGCGAGAAAGTACAAAATACAACAAAATACAAGGGTTTATTATCTGATGTTTTTCACACACATCCGTCAGATACAGACCTCCAGAATCTGCAAAGTTCAAGTTTCCACCAGTTTTCTCTGCAGTAGATGGCTGTTGTCTGAACTTCCTCCTCCTGTCAATGTCTGAATCTCTTTGAAAGCACATTGGTTATCTTGGAGTTTAATTTCCTGTCATCTCTACTGTTGGGCATCTGATAAAGGCATAAAGTGCCCAATTAATAATATAAAGTGCATTTGTTTGAACTGTAGAGTCGCTAAGATGCGTCCATCTGCCTGAGACAATCTCTAAATTGCAAACACTTAATCTGTACGATGTCCAACCTCAATGACTCAATAACAAAAGCACGGCAGTCTTCTCGTTTCTTCAACCGTGATTATTGTGAAAAATCATCTTTACCTCCAGTTTTACCTGTGACATCGCATTTATTGTAGGTGACTTCATAAAGATGATGATGTTTTAAAACTGTCTGTTGCCTAGAAACAGTTTCTTATTCACATTAAACCTTTTGAATGTTGAGCATTCGGTGTACTTGACTTTGAAAACATGAATGAACAAACTGCACTTGAAAGCAGCATTCAAACACCAGATGTGGAACTGTCATTATTAGATCACATAGTCATTTTAGACCCTTTGAATTATATTCACAATCACAAAAAATAAAATATATGAGTTAAAAAGCAACTTGACACCTTGTTTCATCAGACCAAACCTTGACCCT
The DNA here is from genome assembly GCA_036023855.1 of Gadopsis marmoratus. NCBI lineage: Eukaryota > Metazoa > Chordata > Actinopteri > Centrarchiformes > Percichthyidae > Gadopsis > Gadopsis marmoratus. The sequence continues at coordinate 7,675 of JAVQJF010085343.1, read as the reverse complement.
GAAATACAACACATAGAGGACGTGACAGATTATTGCAGATTGAAGATTTGGCTGTAAAATGATAGAACAAACACACAGACTGTACATAGAATTTACAGACTGAAAAAAGGGTTTCTTTCTCTTCCAAGATGAAAAGACTTAATGTTTGCCCTAAAAGACTGAGACAGAGCACACATATGTCCCCACAGACATATAAAACAAGAAAACACTTTTAGGACCAGAGGTGTGTGTGTGTAGAGGTTAACACGTGTACTTGGTGATAATGTGTTTTTCTGGCATCTATAATGGATCAAACACTCTCAGAGGGCAGAGATTTGGTCTGACTGTTTGTTCACCCAAACCACTTAGTACAACCTGGCTGGCTGGATAACAAAGTTCTCCTGGACTGTTTTGAAAAGTCTGCTTATGTATCACTCAGATAGTATCAAAGTATTAATGCAGCAGTCTAAAATAGATATTAATATAATTGTTGAAGTTCTCTGTAATCAATTAATCTCACCTTAGCTAGAACCAGAGCACTGACTACCAGGGAGTCACGGTATGGGACTGAAACAGGAAGTGGTGCTGTAAGTTGGTCAAAAGGGGACGTGTTCTCCACTTAGTTGTGCTGGACATCAAGCTGAGAGACTAGAGTGTAGTGTTGACTGTGGCTTAGAAGCAGAAAGGAACCGTTCCAATAACTGCCCTGTAGACCAGTACCTGCAACTAGTCTACTACTGAGGTATGGGGGACTAGTTGTGAAAGAGGTTTGGTGAGTACGTACAGTTTCATTGGAAGAGAAATCTGTGTGACACAAAATTTTGTCTTAGACGTTAAGATCTGACGGGTTATCTGTGTCTGATTGACTGATCAGAAACACAACTTCAGCTGAAATGAAACATCCAGCTCAGCACATCTGGACCACACACGCACAAACACACAGGCACACACACACAAACAAACATGAGCCAACAAACAAACAAACCTCAACCAATCAGAGACGAATGTGAAACCATGGATGAGTGAGTGATGAAAACGTCAGTGTGAACCATCTGGACCCTCAGAGTCAGTGTGTCTGTGTGTGTCCATATGTTCTGTCACTTTCCCACTGAGAGAATCTGTTGCCTGTTTCCTGCTCCGGCCAATCATGGAGCTGTAATTAAAAAGTAAGAAAGCTGTGTGTGCGTGTGCAAGTGTGTGTGCGCACATGGCGTGAAAGGAGACTAAGGATAAAAGAAAGATCCATAAATATTCACACACACTGAAGACTGGTTCTCTGTTGTTTTGTTTAGATGTTTTGGCATCCATAAAAACAAAAACAACATAGGGATGGAAAGTCAGAATGCAGCCGTCGCCATGGCAACAACACTTCTCTCTCTCTCTCTCGCACATTATAACAAGTTTGATTGAACCATTTAAAGAAACTTTGAGAATGAAGGTTGAACACTGCTGCCTGTCTGTTTACTCCTGTCCTCTTTTTGTCTGCTGTTGCTGTCTGTCTTTATTTTTACCTGTTAGAAATTTGCTCTGACGTTATTTTATATTGTGTGTGTGTGTGTGTGTGTGTGCTCAGAGGAAGAGTAAAGTTCATTATCAGGTTGCTGTGATCATCAACTACCTGGGTCACTGTATCTCTCTGGGAGCTCTGCTGCTCGCCTTCACACTCTTCATGAGACTCAGGTAACCTACCTGTCTGCCAATCTGTCTGTCTAATGCAGGAGTCACACCACAAAGTGACATTCACTCATCCATGTGAAATTATTTGGGGCTGGAAGCTTGGTGATGCAGTGACTACTCGCAGGGCTAACTTAGCTCAGTCATTTCATTCAATTCAAATTAATACAGCGAGAAGATAAAGCTTGTATCTTGTGTCAGCATGATGTCCTGCTGGCTCCTAACTGTGTGAACCAGGTCTCTGTTGTGAAGCTTCAATAAAACTGGGACACGAGACACTTTAGTCCTGAGACACATTAGTCCCGAGGTACTTTAGTACTAATGTACTTTAGTCCTGACTCTTTGCTGATGTTAGAGGGGAGGGGTCGGATCAGGAGGGGACTCTCAGCCAGCAGATATAATCCACTGCTGTAAAAATGTGAACCAACATATCAAAAGTTAGACTGGACCTGATAAGGGCCAATCAGACCCAGAGTTGAAAACAAAATGAGAGGTTCAGAGACATTCAGGTGAAGAGATTCAGTTGGCAGTGAGAACAAACAGCAGGTAAACTAACCTCCGACTGAACTGAGACCAGCTGGTTGATCAGCTGATTAAGACTCTAATGAACCTGAAGGATCCAGATTCTGTCTCCTCCTCTGATCCTCAAAAACACACCAACCAACCAGAAGGCGTGTGTGTGTGTTGGGTGATGTCCAGTCATTGTTGGAGGATTAAGGATCAAACAGAGTCTGAGGATTAGAAGGATCAGAGACTCACAGATGAAATGAAGCTTAAGTCCAAAAGATTCTTTTTTGTTTCTGTGCCACGTCTCAACCTGTTTGTTGTTTTTATTAGAATCTAAATCTTTTGATTTCATTCAGATCTTTAAATACTCTCACTTTGCTGTACACTTTTAAACCAATTTCATATATGTTGAATTTAACACATGTATTACAATTTGCTGTGATAAATTTAGTATTTGGCTTTATTTTATATTGAAGCGTCTGATGGAGTCGAATCAAAGAGAAATCCGTTTAAATACTTTTAATGTCACAGAGACGATGATACCGAGAATCAGACAGATATGAAGCTGCAGCAAGTTGAAGACAATCTGTCCACAACGCAGAGATAGAATCGCCCTGACATGGTCTGTAACAGCACAAGCTGTAGGTTCTATATAAACTATCCTCATCCAATCAATGGATGAATGACAGAAACCAAAATTAACTAAGACGGACAGCATGTTAGGTAAATGGTAAATGGTAAATGGACTCTTTCTTATATAGCGCTTTTCAACCGAAACGGTTCCCAAAACCTGTAACAGTAATCTAGAGATACATTTACGTGCATTACAGAAGCATTCGCTGTCTGAGGAACATCATCCACTGGAATCTGATCTCAGCGTTCATTCTGAGGAATGCCACCTGGTTCATCGTCCAGTTAACAATGACCTCTGCTGTTACCGAGAGCAACCAGGTAAGAGAGCCCGCCTATCCAGTTCAAACTGGCCTATCAGGGCAGAACTCTAGAGGGAAGAGTTGACAAAGTTAGTCTACATGGTCACTTCTTTATACCAACAGGGCCTCCATATCCTCTTCAGTAGATTCAGATGAACATTGTACCTTCAAAAACCAGATTATATGTACATTAATCAGTATTTAGCCTAATTTGTTGGTATGACATCATCTTTCCAGTTCCAATCAAAACAGAGAACATGCCTACTCCCACATAAGATAAAAAAGCAACTGCTGAGGCGCGCTTCTTCTTTAAGCAGCTGCACAAGATGGCCTCCACACAAGGAACCAGAAGAAGGGCCTCAGCCCAGACTGTGATATTGACCTCTGCATTGATTCTAGTGTGGAGTATTTCTCTGGGTCTTCATTTGATTTGCAACTAATCATTGTTTGAAATAACATTCACCTGTATTAAAAAAAAGGAAAACTAGTGAGGGAGTTTGCACTTCTTCTCACATTCAAACTAAATATGAAGGTTGCAGACCCTCTGGTTTCTGTACAGCCTTTATTTGTTCAGTGACATCAGAGATTCTGGTGTTGTTCACTCTGAAATGACAACCAGCCTGATTTTAGTCTTCATCCAGTTTCAGCTCTTATAATAATGTCCTCTTCCTCTCCTCAGGCATGGTGCAGGTTGGTTACAGCGGGTTATAATTATTTCCATGTGACGAACTTCTTCTGGATGTTTGGTGAAGGTTGTTACCTCCACACGGCTGTTGTTCTCACCTACTCCACCGACAAACTCAGGAAATGGATGTTCATCTGCATTGGCTGGGGTCAGTTTACCTGTCTGTCCATCTGTATTGTCTACAGCTTAACATGTCTGCCTGTCAGTCCTCTTGTCAGCTGAACTTTACACCAGTCTTTCTGTTTACAGGTATTCCATTTCCCATCATAGTGGCCTGGGCTTTTGGAAAGCTTTACTACGACAATGAGAAGTAAGTCACGTGATCAGAATGATAAACGAGGTTCAGAGTCTGTTATTGTCGCTACAGCAACTGTTTCCAAAGTGTGACACTTTGGACCCCCTAAGACATGTCTACAGTTCCCATAATGCTTTGGGTGATGTAAACAGGAAGTCAAAGAGTCTCTGTGAGCTGTGAGTAAATGAGTTGTCAGCAGCTCCTGTCTGCAGTGTATCCATGGATGTACAGACAACTATCACTGGGTCACTGTGATGCTGAAGGAAAATTGAAAACGACTTCTGCAGCCTCTTTGTTCTGGATGGATATCTGAGATCATGATCTGTGAAAGTGGAAGTCACACTAAAAGATTTAATATGAGTTTCAGGTCTGTGAGTTCAGGTCTGACTGAGGACTCTGAGGAGTCTCTACAGTGTGACTGCGGCAGCGCCACCTTCAGACAAACTACAATTTCTAACTTCCTAATTAAATAGTTGACTGACACCTGACAACCAGTCAGAGAGGAGGATTATCTGTGTCCATGATGTTAACGTTCATCAGTATGAGTAATAAACCCTGTGAGGAGGCAATCTGATTGGTGGATGCGTTTTGATTGACAGGTGCTGGTTTGGAAAGAGAGCAGGGGTTTATACAGACTACATCTACCAAGGCCCCATGATCCTGGTCCTGCTGGTAAGAACACAGTCAGTCCACCTTAAATAATGTCAATGCAACGTTCTGCTGATGTCAAACAGACGGATGAGACGTGTCATTTCTTTGAGAAAGTCTCTGAGTGTCTGTTCATTTCCTCTCTGTGAGGTAGATCTTTGTCTTCAGTGATATTTTGTTTATTAATATTTATTTATATCTCATACTTTAGTCATTTTTATCTTCAGTATTATTTCTGGTCAAATTATATATGTAGGTGATGTTTAGTTTTGAGAGGGACTTAAATTAAATCCTTGAACTTCTATTGGATTTCAAGAAAGGGAAAGAAATATAGAGCTGCAGAGATAGAACTGCTCTTTTTCAGTTTCAGATATTTTTTGATGAAAGACTAATCTGTCTGCTGAATGACAAATGTATGATAATATATGAGAGGTACAAAGTGCAGCTGTTTTATAAGTTACTACAAAAATACTTTACTGCTTCACACAAACACTAAATGACTTAATACGAATGTCACCATCACAGTGACTTTAAACACTTTTACAGTTTCCTTTGTGCATTGCGTTGTGGGAGAATAGTGTCCATCAACACCACAATCAAAAATCCACCATATTTAATGAAATAACCTTGACAGTGTGACACACTACAGACCTGCTGAGAGTCAACATCGGTCTTTTTCATTTCTTCTTCTCCTCAGATTAACTTTGTCTTCCTGTTCAACATCGTTCGGATCCTGATGACAAAACTGAGGGCGTCGACCACCTCAGAGACCATCCAGTACAGGTAAGAGCCACAACACAGGAAATACATTTTAAACAGGTGAGCAAACAGGTAGAAACACAATGTACAACCACAAACTCAGGAGCGAGTTCAGCTGGAAGAACGAAACCGGGTTCTTGATAATAGAAAATGAAACACCATGTTGGTGTCGGGAACGGTGGGGTGTGGAGGAGTCGAGTTAAGAGGTCACATGGTACGGCTCAAACAGGAAGGAGCCGGGAGCGTGTGTGCCGTCTGAGTTTTACAAGCCAAAGTACATAAAGATGTTCCCTTGTTGTGTGCAGCCAGCGAGGTGTTGTTTATTTGCTGTCTGTTGCAGTCTTGATGTCCTTTCCACTGATGTCCTGCTGTTGTTCTGTTCTGTAGGAAGGCGGTGAAGGCGACACTGGTGCTGCTCCCTCTGTTGGGAATCACCTACATGTTGTTCTTTGTGAATCCTGGAGGAGAAGATGAAGTCGCTCAGATCGTCTTCATCTACTTTAACTCCATACTGGAGTCCTTCCAGGTTCATCTGATCTCTGTTGACCTTTAGAAACCAGCTTTAAGAAGCTGGCACTAAACATTAAACTGAGTCTAAGCTAAGCTAATGAGCAGCAGCTGCCTTACATTATTGGCACTGTTGGCAGCTAACACTCTTCCTGTCTGTCTCTACAGGGTTTTTTTGTTTCAGTTTTCTACTGTTTTCTCAACAGTGAGGTAATTTTTTATTCTATTTGATTCTTCTGTTGATCTCTGTGTGTGGCGTTCCGCAGGGTTCTTCACTAGGCCCCTTTTTATTATTATACACTATTTGAATGATGTTTACACCAACATACCCACAGACAATTTACAGGTACAGGTACAAAGAGATAGGTAAAGAAAGACAGACGTCTTTCTTTACCTATCTCTTTGTACCTGTACCAGAGATAACTCTGTTATGATATAGCGCTATATAAATAAAACTGAATTGAATTGAATTGAATCATTAATTCTGAAAGTCATAAATCAAAGTGTTGAAGTGTTGCATTAAATTGTTCACCTCATGATGGCACTAGATGAAACACTGGAGGATCACCAAAGTTGTTACAATTCATCCTGAGGGGAACATGAATGTCTGAACCAAATGTTGTGCCAATCTCTCCAGGAGACAAGTAAGGTACATGAGATTCCAGGGCACTCATTCCATACTGGGATGTAGTGAGAGGATGGGTCATCGCCAGCGAGTACATCCTCGCCCGCTGGCTGCAGCAGGCACACTCATCTCTCAGACATCAGCTGAGTGCACACCCAGCTGTCAGGCATCAGCTGATTGTCATTGAGGAGAATAGCGGGGTTAAAAAGCATTTGGAGGAGGAAGCGTGGAGAGGATTATCGAATAAGAGACTGACATGAAGTGAAGTGAAGTGAAGTGCGGTTGATTTTTGTTTGTTTTGCCCTGTCATTGACAGCTGTGTATAAAGAGTGTTTTGGAAAGGCTTGAAATATACCTGTTTTTGAGTTTAACGCTGCCTCAGAGTGATCATTTGCACACGTTCACCACAGCCCAAGCCGGCATCGGACTGATCGCACCCCTCACCACGTCACAATACATACAGTCATGATTTTGTGAGTTGCAGTTGACAGCTGGTCATCCAGTGTCACACACAGGTTTCTTGCAGTCTATGCCTAGGGATGCCACAGAGTTCTCTCAGTGTATGTGAGTACAGTATCCGTGAGTTCCATAAACACTCACATAATCCTTGTTTGCCCATTTGTCAGTAGATGGATCACATCACACTCATATGTTCACCTTGACCTTGCTCTCATACAGAACATCAACCTTTGCCGATACTGCACATACACTCTCTCACACACACACACATTACACATACAGTATGCAACGTATATTGCTCATACGTTTCAGCAGTTCTGACAGCTCATGATGATATGGGAAAGTTCACGTAACCTCTTAGTTTGGGCTGGATGTCTGTCTGTCTGGATGAAGGTCAGCATACAGCTCTTCCTCTGGCACACTTCTACTGATCTGACAGTATATACTCTGGTGTATTGCTCAGTTGAGATAATATACATATCATCATTCATTCATTCATTCATTAACCATACTGCTTATCCCGAAGGGTCGCAGGGGGGGGCTGGAGCCAATCCCAGCTATCATTGGGCGAGAGGCAGGGAAACATATCATCAATGCATCCTTAA
>JAVQJF010085307.1:0-61729 GCA_036023855.1 Gadopsis marmoratus | reverse complement strand
TGGACCTTACAAAGAAGCTAGAACGGCAGCCCTAGGCTCCGCCCCCCGCCTATGCCTTCTATGTTCATGGCTGTAGAGGCAGCTAGAATGGAACTCGCAATGGAAGGCAGTTACAGGTTCTTTTATATGTGACAGTGTAAGGAGGACATTTTTGGGAACACTGAACCTTTTTGTGGCGAAGTGATAGAACATTAAAAATTAGATCAAAGAAGAAGTGAAAGTGGTGTCAATCTTCTCATCTAACTCTTGGCAAGAAAGCCAATAAGTGTATTTCCCAAATAGCTAAACTTTTCTTTAATGTGTGTGTTTTAGTTCCTTTAACCAGTTGGTGTGGGTCATGTTAGGCTCTGTTGCTGCCCAGTTCTTTATGTTTGTGAACCATTGTTGGATGTCTGCCATGCTGTGATGGTGGCTGTTTCTTGTTCTGGGAAATTGTAGTCTTCTGCCTTACCTTCAGGTGTGTAAGCCCCTGAGCGTTGGTCTTATGGATTTTTTTTTTCCTTTTCTCATATGCCTTTCCAGTTCTGTTCAGTTTGTGGTTTAGCTTTTGTTACTGTACCGCACTGCAGAGTGGGAGTATGCTAGAAAGTTTTGTGATCAACAGTTTATCCTTTTGGCCTCTGCTCCTGTGGTGTAGGCCTATCTATTGGTATGGCTGCCAGAGCTGTAAGCCTTTGTTTAGCACTCTCCTGGGTCTTGAATATGGACGTTCAGATGTATTTCTTCAGGAGCCAGGACCTGACATTGATCTGTTCACCCCTCTGTAGTTGAGCCAGCTTACTTACTTGTTTTCTTTGGGTTCCAATCATGGATGGATACTGGCTATGACTTGCGTTACTAAGCTTGAGAATTTCTGGTGTTATCATTGCTGTGGCGGATACCAACTCATTGCATTCAGTTGCAGTGTGGTAGTGTGATGGAGATTGAGAGTAATACTCGCACTGGGATCCCTGTTTGTCATTCTGTTTAATGATAAAAGAATTCTTGGCAGTTTAGTTAAGACGCTGATAGTACAGGAAGTAGCTTCCTCTAAACTTATCACTCCAATGTCAGCATTTTGGCTTCATGACAAGTGTGGAATTGTGTTTACTGGCCATTATGTAAGTCTCAGCTTTTTTTTTTTGACAGTTTACTCCATCAGTCTCCAGGTGTGGTGTTTTTACTTTGTTTTAACATTTGTTTACTGTCTGTTTTCAATAGGTGTGGATTCCTGTCTAGTGTTTATTACTCATCCATAATATTTCTCACACACACACACACACACACACACACACAGGCAGATAAGAGTTACGGTGCATCAAGATTTGGCATGGCATACTAATTTTGTTACCTGTTTTGCAAACGACCTGTGGGACACAATCCACGGTCTCGTCTCGGTGTCTCTGCTCCCTCCTCCATATTCTTGCTCACTCGATCCCCAACTGATGCCAAGATGCTCAATTAGCAGTTTAAGGACACTCTCTCCCTTGGGCGACTGCGGTCTCACAAGGCACAACACAAGAGCATGCTGACTTGAAAAAGACTCCAAGCAACGCAGGGGCAAAGGCAGGGAAACTGTGGAACAGAGGGCGACTATGAATGAGGGCAGTGCAGGGGGGAGTCACAAGGGAATTTGTGGCATCTTGGGAATGGCAGGATTGTCGTCATTTCTGTTCCTACTTCGCGGCTTTGGAGTTGAAAGCATTTCCCAGGATGAGGCTCAATCGGAGCACACGCCAAGGAAGCGTAGGAGTTTTGTATCCGTGCTAGTCTGGCTCACTCACTCACTCACAATTTATACAAATACAGCAGATTCCAGTGTAGAAATTGAAATAATACAAACCGATAAAACCTCACCATCCCAAAATATTGTTGAAAATACACCCACCACTAACCCTAATCCTACTTTTGCGCCCCTTTTGCCCTGTTTTTATGAAGGTGGAGAATTGTGCAACGCATGGCTGCTGCTTGTTGATAACGTGGTGCTCTTTAAGAGGACTCTGTTCATTTGGAAATATAAACCGTACCATATGCTGGTTCCTGTAATTGTTACTCAATCGATTCATAGAAAATGTATTGAATGCCAGATTTTATGTTATTTTTCTGACAAAATTACAAAAGATTTGCTGGTTACAGATAAATGTGATGATTTGCTTGTTTTTCTCTGTCTCATGTCATTGGAAGTTGAGAATATTTGGAAGTTCTGACTGTTGGTCAAACAACAAACTCAGAATTTATGTTTTTGCTTGGACTATTTTTGTCATTGACATTTTTGTTTTCAACATTTTATTGACAGAGCCAATAATATGTTACACATTTATGCGCTGATTGATATTAAAAGATTAGTAGTTAGTTGATTCTGTATTCTGTTTCATAACCCTCATTAATCTCCCCCCCCCCCCACAGTGAATTGAATTCCAAACTACAAGACACTCTGGAGCAAATAGAGGTATGTGCTTCTCTAATGCCATTATTTGAAAGCATTACCAGTAAAGAGACTTTTTGCAGTGAAGAATATTTAGCTGTAACCATGTCAATTTCCAGAAGCCCTCATTCGAAATAAGCAATTTATACTTCGTTTTGACATTTTGATTGTGTTGTTTGGCTCGCTCATTCTGGGTCTGCCAAATATTGACACATTCAGAAAGTTATCATTGTGAGTGTGCAGCACAGTAAATGATATCTGTTTCATCTTCAGCTGTGTCTTCATTCACTTGTGTGTGATAAATGGTATGGAAAGCAATTTTCTCTGCGCCACTGCTGCTGCGCTTGAGTGGATTAATTACTTACAGTTTTGTCTGTACACAAGAAACAAATGTGCATGCGCACACACACACACACACACACATACACACATAACCACGCTTGCTCGTTTTGTTTACCGCTCAGCATGAATTTGTGAATAAGCAAAATCCTCTAAAATCACACAGGTAAACACTTGCACAAATGATTATAGAACCTGACAGTTTCATCTCAAGACTGCAAAGAGACAAAAACACTCACATGAATACATGTACTCTGCATTTACACATATACAGCATATACTGTGTACAATGTACATGCAGTACATCAAGTGAAGACGTGTTCTTTTTCCAATCCAACATGTCATTGGTTGGCGGTCCGGATAGTCCCTTGATTCCCCATTTCTTTCTACTGGAAACACTTCTTCCATCTCTCTCACACACGCACACGCACACGCACACGCACACGCACACGCACACACACACACACACACACACACACGCACTCTCTCACACACACACACACACACACACACACACACACACGTAAACCATCTCCTATTGTCCAGACTCCCTATAGCAAAGCAACCAGCCAGTCAAGCGAGTGAAGCGATTTTTTTCATTCTTCTATAAATAAAAACCCTCTCTGCTCTCTGTGCATGAACAGGCACAGTAGAAATCAAACATGTTCTGACAGTGACGTTTTGTTGTTGTTGTACAGTGTGTAATGTTGTTAGATGCATTTGGCATTGGGCATCCCATCAAGTTGACAGTGTTTTCAGCTTGTAGTCATGGTGAAAAACTACAGTGTCGCTGTATTTCCTACCTAATCATTTTTTCCTGCTAGCCTTGACTTACTTTCTTACCGCTCTTTTTTTATTTCTGTCAAAGGTACACACACACAAACCTACACACATGCACGCACACACCTATGTATTCATATTCACCCACATCCAATTACATGGCTTTGTGTGGAACCTACACATCTGTACAGCTAGATCTAAGTCGCTGGTCTTAATGTTGACAATCCCTTAGATTTTTCTTTGTCATGTATCTTTTTCTGGCTCCAGGAGCAGCTTGATGTCGCCCTGTCGAAGACTTGTAAGCACTTTGATGTTTCTCACTACACCAAGGTCCAGTTGGCCTACACGCTCCTGGGCAAGACACAGGTCAGTGGTTTGTCTCGTCGACAGGGTCACTGGGAATGGCTAAACATGACTGGATGTGATGGTCCGATTGTTGTCCTCACTTACTGCAAATGTTCTGTTGTTTTCCGCTCATTGGGGATTTTTTTTGGGGGGGCTAGGGTGGTTGAATGTTAGCATTTATTAAAAGTTTGTGTCGTTCATCTTAGCTGCTTCTCTCGTTTGTATTATTTCAGGCTTGTGTGCATCCAGTCAGCCTTGTTGTTTTCTTACCTTCACGACCTTTTACCTCTATTTATATTAACAATCACGGGTAACATGAGAATGTAATTTTGGTTTGTTTAAATTTCTCTTTGTTATTATTATTCCTTTTTGTCTCACTGGAGTGTTTTCACTCCACTGAGTGAATTCAAGGTCTTCTCATTGGAGTAGAGAATATGTTAGGCTAAGGTGCATGCATGTCATCCTTTGTGATTGCGTTTCGCTCTGCTTACTGTCGGTCGACTGACACCCACAGAAAGCGGCTGCAAAACGTTAGAGTTCTCCAAAATAATCCTTGGCATGCCCTCGAAACATCAAAATGGCTGAGATGATGCTGTCACAACAACATGCGCTTATATGTATGAAGCTGTAAAACCTTTATATTAACAGAAGAATACTGTAGTTACTGTGAAAAATGCTTGGGGAGAAATATAATAGACTAACCTTAAATGACACAGAAAATATATTTTATTACCAACGTCTTTCATTCTTTAAACCTTTGCTTCTCATATCCCATTCCCACCCACATATTTGTTGTCAAAAAGCATTGATACGTAATGATAGGGCCTTTTTTTTTCATAACTCATGTACTCCGTCATCATCTCCAGCATCTCACTTCGCCCTAGAACTCTTTCTTGTGCCTTTACTTGCATTCCTTTCTCATAGCCGTGATCTCATGCATGCTGAATAAGAGTAAAACTACATTTTTCTTTCCAGCCTCCTACTCCTCTGTACCACTGCTCTCTGGTATAGGTGATCAGTCAAGGCTTGAGTTGTATGCGAGAATGATTAACTTTGTGCTGTCATCCTTGAAATATTAGTTTCTACTCCTACAAGTAGGATCATTTGTGGCCCAGTAACGGCAGAACTGAGTAGCCCTCCAGCTATGCATGATCATTTGGAATGGTGATGAGGCTGCAATGTCAGAACATAACGCATACTACCTTTCGGCCAAGATTGTATGGACTTCCACAAATGCTATTCCTTATCTCATCCAGCATTTTGAGCTCTTACACCTTCTGCACTCACACATTTTTGCAGAGCCTACATGTGACGGTAATTAACGACTGTGTGGGTTCAGTGCATGAAGCTTAAGGTGGATGTTGGGCCAGATTGTACTCAATGGATGTATGAATACTTGCCTAACTCTAAAATTGAGTTACAATGGGTTACAAACCAAGAAGTACAAAACATGGCATTGTACTGTACAGCTGTTCTAGTGCAATAGTGTTGTAAATGCTGTGAATTAATGGGATAGACATTATAAAATAAATCCACATTAAACTTGGCAGTACTAATGTGTGAGGGGTATTTGATGAGTTACAGTAGAAATTGGAAATCAAAGTATTGTCATTAACTTGTTGACTCGAATTGTAATCCGAGCAAACCAAAACATCAGCCTGGCGCTCATTCAACAGTGAACATAGTGTGTCATTGTTCTTTGACATTTGAGCCAATGCTGATGTTCAGTCATCAAGGCTTGTTGAGAATGAATAATCTTTTACTTATTGCTGTGATAATGAGCATTTTTAGACTCAAAAGCTAACCAAGGAGTTGTTGTTGATTGCCTCTCGCCATTGCTCCTAAGTGTTTGTCATTTTGATCTTTCATGGAAAGAACTGTATCATCCTACAGGTAGTGTAATCAGCATTACAAGGCTGTTAAGATACAGTTGCATAATACCTCAGACCATTTGTATTTTCTTCCTCCTTACATTGGTGTCTTGGCTCTCACTCTCATTACCTGCACTGGTTGCTCATAACCTAATGAGCCTGACACCCAGTTGGCTTTTCCAACATTTGTCTGAATGAAACATTTGCTTATTTGGTATAAGTAGTTGCAGAAGAATCAGTCTGTTGATGGCTGGAGATTATGATGATCATTATGATGTGAGTTGCCTTATTTGCCTCCTTTTTCTTGTCTGCAGTCCATGCTTTGTACAGCCAGCGATTTCCATGATGTTTTTTAGGACGAATGAAGTGAAACTCCCTCAGAAAACTGGGGAGAAATGTTTAAATTACTTTTGTGGCAGCAGACAGTCAGAATGGATGGGGGCAACATTTTTTCGGTCACAAGCTCATGGTAAGAAACTGTAATTCCACTGAAACACCCATTACCTATAGGGCTTTGCTCAATACCGTGCCCACGCTTCCTGCAACTCTGGTGTTCTCAGTTCACTAGGGTCCCATAGCGAGACTGTGGGTGGGAGCTGCAACACAGAAAATGATGGCAAATGTAACTTGACTTTGAACGAGAGTAAGGAATAACAGAACTGAATTGCAAAAGGAACAGTGCGGTGGAGCAGATGATTTTTTTTTTTGTGAAGTCATGGTTAAGAAATTTTAAGTTTACTAGCAAATTAAATCCCTGATTATTAATGAGAAATTAAGTAATGAAGTAATCATTTATTTATTTATTTATATATATATATATATATATATATAGCTTGTAGTGAGAAAGGTATCACTCGACAGTGGTTCCTTTCAGCTCTCAAGGCATTTTAGCGTCTTTGAACTCATTTTTGTTTTAAAGCCCACAACTTTCCTGTTTGGTTTACCCTCACCATTCTCATCAGGATCTTTTCAGCCAAAAGGACTGTACGCTACCTGCCAAGGACCAAACGGCAGACAGAAAAAATTAGTAACTCCCTGGTGAACATAGTGGAGCTTTAAGCAACTGATATTTCCCTTTGGAGTTTGTGGAAACTAACAGAGCTAAAAGAAGAGTGAATATTCGACTGACATTCATCAGGAAGCCAGAAACACAACTCCAAATGAATGCTAATGTTTCTGATTGATGTGTACATAAGCCTGACATATTAGCCCAATACCAACTTTATAAGGTGAAAACTTGTCAGTGTTGTGATTACAGCTTGCTGCGCTGCCCCTAGGTTGCCAAAAAAATAAATTAGTGCGGCTTTAAGAAGGAAATGACCTGCTCATATAAGCTGAATTCAACAAAGCCAAAGCAGAAATGGAAGAGGCTTGTTGTGTTGAAAGTCAATACATCATAATGTTTATGTGATGTTTATTTTGCTAAATTTACCAGAGTAAGAGTAATTGGGGACATTTTCCTTGAAGGCACAGTGCCCTGATAATCACTCATTTTAATGAAATGGCTCAGGGTATTCCATATGAGACAAATGGTGCTTCACGTGAACAGCGCTGGAGGCAGTTAACTTCTACCATACATGTCACTAATATGTCTATGCCATAGTGGGGTTTCCTATTTGTTTCTTGAACTTATTGCTTCATTAAGGACACTTTCCACAGCTAACTGAGCTGGTTTCAGAGATGTGAATCATGGAAACTGGAGACAGTGTTGCCCATTTTCACTTGGACATCATTGCAGTTCCCAGGGTAGACAGCTATCCTCGTTTTCCCTCATGCCATCTTGTGTAACTAACAAAATATGTCTGCAAATAATGCAATATATCAATTATACAGCATGTGTCTCCCAAGACGTTTGATTTGCAGTTTGCCTGCTGTTTGCCTTTTCACTGATCCACACTGGCAGTGACATCCTGACATAATGGTTTTCATAACAGTGTGTGTTGACTCTCTCTGCAGACCGCTATGGACCAGCTGCACATGCACTTCACCCAGGCCATCCACAACACAGTGTTCCAAGTGGTGCTGGGCTACGTGGAGCTGTGTGCCGGCAACGCTGACACCAAGTTCCAGAAGATGCAGTACAAGGACCTGTGCACGGTAAGGAGATGAATGTGTGTGGATGGTTAATTTATTCCACCAATTTACACCCAGTCCCGTGTGTAATTTAACAGGCCAGAAAAGGTTAATTCCCCTTTGTTGGATGCCTGTGTGAAGACTAACCAATTCTTTAGTCAGTTAAGTGAAAATTTGATTAAAAAAATACCACCTGCAATGTGCTGAATGGACATATGACATTCCATACTCACACACTTTGTTACTCACATTCCTCCTCTAGCTTTTTTATTGCCTTGTAGCCAGGATAAAAATGGCTTATTTCATGACAAGGGATTCTACAGATTCTCCATTATAGAGTGAATTGAAGGTTGGGTAGAAAGCATGGAGAGAGTGATTGCGAGAGAGGGGGGAGCATAACATAGCCCCTCGCTATGAGATAATTAATCTTGCTCACAATACAGAACCAGTGCACTGCAGCAGTAGCACTTTTTGACTGGGCTCTCCATACTGGCCCAGATGCCTCAGTTCCCTTTTTGTCTTTTCATCCCCTCAGAACCATTTGCATGGCCAGCAAACCATAACTTGGTCAATTCGCTGGGAGCGAGTTTTCCTCCCCCAGGGGGCTTTGTTACAGTCTGACCCACAGTGTGCAGGAGTATATAGTTATAAGAAAAGGTCATCCCTGCCTGATCGGAGGGTGGAATTTGTTTCTTTACAATCTCTCCAACCACCAATCGCCAATCTTTTCCTACCCCAGTTGGTAAGTGGCATGGAAAGAGCAGTATTCAATTTATAAAGGATGCAAATTGCAGGACTTCTTTTGGTTGGATTGAAATATCAGTTTCTCTGTCACTTCAAACTGGGCTTGAGCACAATTGTTTTGTGTCACCATAAAAAGATTTCAACGATGGAATGAAATAGATTTGGTGGGATTTCAAAAATCTTCAATTACTTATTTGAGTGCTGCTTACTTGAGTTGAGTTGATGGCCAAGATATGCTTGCAGCATGGGGTTGGTACCACTGGTAGCCTAAAGTGCATGGCACTCCCAAACGAAACGAGACTGTGGAGGTGAGTGGGGATTTCTGTATTATAAACTCTAATGTGGGATTGATCGCCAAGGAGTAATTCACATCGATCAAAACTTGAGATTGAGTTATGGTGAAAAAAAATCTAATACAATAAGGTTTGCTAAATATAGAACTCATGCCTGTTTTTAATCTGTTATCTTAACTTAATTTTGATAGATAAGACACAATTCCACAGAAATGACATTCCCTTTTGCAGGTTTTTAGTAAGAAAAGTATTGGACTACTTTCATATTTCCACTGTCTTTCACACGCTTTTGTGATGTATGTAGTATATTCTATATTTAGTGAAACATAACATTCATAAAAAAATTTTTTTCCTGGTGACCTAATATTTATTGGAAATCTGTGTCATCAATCCCCTGAAATACTGTGTGCATGCAACTGTACAGTAGTTAGAGACACGTGCTGTTTACTTGTGTTTGATACTCTGTCAGCGCGCCGTGTTGCCTGAATGATCCCACTCATACAACAAACACACGTACTGTTCACATTCTCACCAACTCAAGATTGATGAGATGTGTCGTTACACTCTGGGCTGTGTGATTATCAGTGATAGGGCAACGTAAACGGGCTGCCAGCATTTTCAGCACGTCTGTGGAGACTTTTATGGCGAGATCCAGTGGTTTTGCTTACTTTTACTCCTTTTGGTAGATTATTTTATTTAAGTCACTTGTGTACCTGCCTTTAAAATGTAAAAAGAGAACTAACTGAAGTACTTATGTAAAATACATTTATTTCTTATGTGCTGCCCGCAAACCTGTCTGAGGTGGTTTTGAAGAGCTGCTAAAAGTCTGAAGAAGGGCTTGTAAAGTAGTTGAAATGTCCTTCAGTGTCCCTCTTATTTGGGATTTTGCAGCATAGAGGCACTCATTGAGTTGTTTCCAAGGTCTCTCTGACTAGTATAAAAGATATACCTGTGACAAGCTCTGGTTCAAATCAACAGACCGGATGAAAGAACGTGGTTGGGGGAAATCAGATAAGCAATCGCACCCTCACCTGCTCCAGTGGAGCTGCTCAGTAGAGAATGTATTAATGTTGTGGAACTGTAGGAAACTTGGTGTTTGTGGAGAAGCGCGAACTATTTCAGCTGCTCTTCCGTTGGTAAATAAAGGTTAAGGAAATGTTAGAACCACATTAGACACTATGAACCTGCCTCTTAGTTATGCACCTTCAAATTCAAGGGAAAAGGGAGCACTCAGAAAGGTCAGTTCTGATTGTGAGGGGGTCTTCTTAATTTTACATCAACATCTCATCATTATTGGCCAGCCCATTTCTCCTGATGAAATGGTACAGTTCACTCCCAGAATCATAGGAGGTTCTCATAGGAGAGGAGGTAACTGTAAAGGCTGTACTGCATGCCAACACTTTGGTAGTTTATTGAACTTCTTCATAGGCTTTCTAAACTGAAAAATATCAGCAAACAGGAATACACTAACTCATTCCAGAGTTTCTGATATACTGCTAAGTCATAGTCAAGGGGGTAATGAACATGGACGTCTCTAGATGCCGTTAGTAAGGCTTCAGCCTTTTAGTATTGTTTTTTTTACCTCTGTTACACAAAGCCATTGGCGCTACTGATGATAGAGAAATCCCCCAACAATATCAAACAACTGCTCATCAGTAACCCATAGTGATCTATCCCACTTTCTATTGTGCAGCATCCCATTATTTTGATATAGGCTGACCTTTAGTGCAGTTGTATATCTAAAGGATGGGCCATTTTGTGAGGCTGTGAAGTGGATGCAGACACTGTTGCTTTTCCATGTTAAGCAGTGCCATGATCCTAGGCTGTGTCTTTGTGTTTAGTTGACCGTGGTAGCTAGCTCTTCATTACAGAAATAAACTAATCTCCATTGTGATTCTTATCATCTAAGCTCTTATGGATGGAAATTGGTCTCATGTAGTTTGTTGTTATTACTCTGTCACAGCAGTGATAGATGTATAAAGACTGCAGCTGTTTATCGTGAAAGGTTTTTATTTTTATTTTTCCCCGGTGTTTTGTTTGATTGATTTATTTATTTTTTGCCTATCTTAACTTTACAAAGACAAATCATTTCCTGTCCTTTAGATTAAATTGTGAGGATCAGGGTAATGATAAGATATTTGTCTACAAAGTTATTTCAAGAGACTTTTCTGACTACGTAGGAAGCCACTACCACCTAAGCTGTTAAAAATGTGTCCTATATGCTGGCTCAAAGTTAAACCAGACTCTCTTTACGGACTTTACAGACACCAAGCTGTCTGTGTGTGTGTGTGTGTGTGTGTGTGTGTGTGTGTGTGTGTGTGAGAGAGAAGAAGAAGAGATTCCTCTTTAGGAGGGTGTGCAATTCTTTGCTTCTTTGCTGGCACAGCAGGTCCACAGATTGCTGACTATGTTTTTGATCTCTTGCAGGTTAATCTGTTTGTTTATTGTTTTTTGAAAGGAGGGGGGTTTGACTGTCTTTTCCTAAAGAAAGTGAATCAGCTAAATCAAGGGTGTCTGCACTTTCTTGCACGACACTTTTGTAAAATGTGTGGCATTTCTTTTTCGTGTGTAGTCCTCCACACACACACACACACACACACACACACACACACACACACACACACACACACAATTGGAAAGAAAATGCATGCAGCGCTTTGTCTTTTCAAAAACTCCCTGAAACAGCTTGACATGTGTTTTGTGCATAATGATGGGTACCTGTTTTCAGAAAACCAAGTAGCTGTTCCAAAATAGATCCCTACCCTGCCTCCTTCAAGCTCTCATCACTGTACCTGTTGAGAAGGCTGTGTCCAGCAAGGTGGATGGGCTAGCAAAAGGTTTTCATTAGCCGAGGTAGCTGAGATTATGTCTTCTAATCAAACTTACTGAAGGTCTTAACCCACACACACGCTCACAGACCACTTACCCCCACATCATGTCCCCTCACCACAGTTGCCTGGCAACATGCTGCTGTGATACGGTTGGCTGGTGGAGAACATGGAATGTCAAATGTAAGCCTTGTTTTGTCAGAACTGGTCCATTAGCTTACCTATCTAACCAGTGGTTCTGGAGTCTGTTTGTAACTGCAGTTATGTTTATCTCTATTTATTTATTTCAGGTTGGCCTCCCAAGCACTGGTGTTGAATTATTTATTTTCACTGTACATGAAAATTATAATTCTAGATTCTACAAATTAGTCAAGTGTACGTTTTTCTCATTGTGGAAGGTCTGCTGTGGTTGCAGCAGGAGGTTTGTTGTTTGAGATGAGCTGCTGCTGTTTATCAGTACAAACACATCTTTAGTAAGAAAACTGCTTAATCTCCATTGCAGCGAAGGTATTACAAACCTCTCAAGTTTGTGTGCAGTTAAAATAAATTTAAATGAGGATTTATTACACTGGTAATAGTCATTATTGGAGGTTTTGGGGGCATGTTTTAACGTGCTATTGAGAATGGATAGCTAAAAGTCTGTATTTAACATTTAATGTATTTGCATGAAAGCATCACCTTGCCTCCAATATTCTGTGTTTTAATGCAATATAGTTCATTACCAACTCTGTTATTTTAATACTGTTGACTATTTCACTTTTCCCACTTTTAATTAAGTAGCTAATTAGTTAATTAGTAGCTTAATTTAAGAGCTAGAAACGTTTGATTACCCGTTAAACTTCACTGTCCAGTCTAGTGATGTTACAAATCTGAGAAATGGCTGTTGATTTAATAGCACCATCTCTAACAACAGTCCCTGACAGCAGTGGATTCATGCCTATTATGCAATTTATCTGCTTTGGACAACAGCTCTGTCATTAATGACTGAGGTAGCGGTCAGCATCTGAAACGTTCTTGCTTACAGTCGTGAATCTACTTCAGATGTCTCACTAGCAAATGTTCTGTTGAGAGATTGTCCTGGCAAGTGGTGGTTTGTCACTCAGGGACTTGGACATGCCAGAGGAAAAAAGCCAGAAGGTGTGGGACTTTACTGATGTTAGTTTTTGCACAGTTAGGGCCTTTATTTCAATGCACTGTTTTCTCGCAGCAATCACCAGTGTGCAAAGCTTTATTGTGGCTTAAACAAAGTGAAGTGCAGCTGCTGTCGACAGCACTGTTTCATCTGGCAGTGATTAATTTGTCTCTGAACAAGTTGACAGGCAAGTTGTTCTGTGGAGCCTTGAACTGTGTCAGTGGCTGCTGTTGTGCCAACTTCACTTTTCTTAGGTGGGCCATATTTTCATTTAAACACAAGCATTATCCCAGACCATCTGGCGTCCTAAGAGCTCAGAAATGGACATGTTCATCTGTTAGATATGTGCAGGAAAGACAGAAGTGTGCATTGTCGTTTGAGTACTTTCTATCATACATTTGTAGCGGTTTTGTTTGGATTCAGCACCGGTGTGATATTTCACAAAGCTCAGTGCAGGTAATCCATGGGTTAAGGCATATTGTCAGATACAAATGTAGGTAGGTAACAAAATAATTATCATTAAAAAAAGAGACAGAGCTCAACATTTGAATTATCTTGAAAAACACGGGCCATGATACTGGCAGAATTATCATAATTATATTCCTTTCAGTTCTAAATTAATACATACATGATGTATTGCTTTCTGATGCACAGACAAAAATTGGTTAACCACCTGAATAGACACATTATATATCTACAGTACCGACCTTGGTATACAGCTCTAACTTAGATGTTATATTTGAGAGCGTGAATAGCTCTGTGAGATCCATTTGTTTTTTTTACATGACCGCTAAAAGGATAGTTTTTCTCACAGATAACATAAAAAGTGAGTATTATTTCACTTTCTCGTGCAACCGAGAATCATCTGTGCATGGTAAAGTTGTCATGCCATGTAGTATCATAGTATGTAATGTACACATCGGAAATATTTTTTACTCTGTATTATTAAGACACCCTCTTGACGAGACTCTTATTTTAATCAGTCCTTGCATTAATTACCTCTGACATAAGATGAAAGCGTTTCTGTTGACACAGAAAATAGATGTATTCCAACACAGTGCCTTGTCTTGATGTTGTCATGTCGAGGTTAAGCAGGCTTTAGTTAGATTTAACATAGAGGACAGCTGATTAGCTTATTCTAACTTAATCTTGTAATTTATTTTGAAGTATTTCAGCACTGTGTGTTTAATACCTCTGAAATAATTTGTTTTTTACAGGTAGAAGCACATAGAGACATATGACACACAAGTAGAGTGATACAGAATACTGTATGACCAAAGATTCATGTACTGTATAGAAAAGAGCATCAGTGATCTTGTTTTCATCACTTCTCTGTTGGCAGCATATCACCCTGGACAGCTACATTCCCTGCCTGACAGATCTATGCAAGGCATTGTGGGAGGTGATGCTGAGCTACCACCGCACCATGCAGTGGCACGAGGAGCATGACAAACAGGAGACCACACCCACTCCAGGTAAGCGACTATAACTATCTAACCCTATGGCCCCCGAATCTATATATATTAGGCAACACCTCCCTATTAGCTCCGACCTGCCAAAAAGCAGTGCAGCTCCATGGTGCAGTTAAAAATTCACCTTCCAAACTCCCCTTCCTTTTTTAATTTCAACTCTCTAAAGTCTCTCTTTGTCACCTGCTTTCACTCTCTACTTTTTCTTTTATATGTACTCATAAAACTCCACATATTCTGCCTGTACCAAAAGCTGAAAACGTAACTCACAGATTTAGTTTACAAAGACTTGGTGAAAATGGGGTCAGCTTTCTCCACACTCTCAGGAGTGCCACTCTTTCCTGGCTGTTTTGATCTCAAAATTTTTCAACGGTTTTGCAGCCTTCCAGCTTACAGAAAGGAATGATTAAACCCCAGTGTATGAATACAGAAGAGAGTATTGAATGTGTGCTGGTGCTACAGTGCATCACACGGTTTAGTGGTACACGGCTGAAGTGGCATATACCGTATGCTCAGCATTTACCAAGTTCCCTTACAGTGTTGAGGTCATTCAATGAGTCAGTAGTGAAGTAATCACTTTTGATTATGCTGTCATTGGTAAAACACGTCTCCAACAATACAAAGATGTGCATTATAATTTTACAGTGGCTTTGTGGCGCAATAATACAGTGTTTTGTATGTGTTCTTGGAGCAATATCAAATTTAAATTGCTTTCACAGTTTGTCCTAATTGCACAAATATAAATGATATGTACACATTGTTGAATTTACATTGTGGGAGTAGTATGACCCAGTTGTACTGTTTCAAGGATCAATATGTGCGCAGGTGATGAGCCATGAATCATGCATTTTCTTTCTTACGGAACTGTTGGGGCTGGAGTTGTTTTCTATGTTGTCTTCAGTGACATTCTTGACCTTCGAATGTAATTTAGATCCCACAATTCTACATGTCGTATCATTTTATAACAGCAAGTCACCCATTCATTTTGTACATTTGGTAAATTTTTTGACTCTCTCCTCTGGAAACTCAGTATAGTTACACTCAAGTTATGGACCATTAAGAACAGCAAGACGGCTGAACAGCACATCTGTCCAAACCCAAAGCTTATGTCTGGATCAACAAGAAAAGTCTTGCTTGTGTCGCTGCTTTTCTCCACCCTGCCTTCAGTCAGCCAGATGTGAAAACATCAGTCTCGGTAAGCTCAGTTGTCAAGGCAATACATACCTTGTGGTTTAGCAGTAAGCTCCACTAGAAGTTGAATTTCTTACCGGTGTAAGAAAAGAACCTATACTGGATTTGGTTTATAGCCCTTTTTACCTAATTACTATTTATGTCATTTGCCATGCCAAAGACTTTGTCGGATTTTAGCTGCAATTACAGAACTGTCAAATGATCTGGTTCCCTACTACTGCGTATCGAAAGATGGCTAATTTCCTTTTTCTACTGTACAGAATTCATCAGGGGAATGGATGAGGACACAAGAATGTCCTGAATGGTTGGTGACATGCTAAGTCCTCAGGATCCTTCATTAGATGCGATCCTCCTCGCAGGGGGAAGGAAACACGCTGTCTTTTCTCACTGTTTGATTGGCTGTCACGTCTGTCATCTGTGTACAGGGACGACCTTGGATTTTCTATCTTGATCCTAGTGTGTGTGTGTGTGTGTGAGAGACAAGTGATTTACTGGAGTTGACTCATTTGTTAAAGCGTTTATTTGCGTGCGCAGTGACCTCCATTTCACACAAGAGGCCATCAGAGTCCCTAATGGTTGTTTCAGGAGGTAACATGGGTCAGGGTCGTATCCCTACCTGACAAACCAATTTTGCTGCTTGTCATGTTTGATCAGCAGGTTGTCAGGCTCCATATGTGTGTCCAGGTGTGTGAGAGCAAATAACTGTGGCCTGTGTGTTACATGCTCATACAGAACAAAGGCATGATCCATGTAGGCTAATAGTGAAATGTATGGAGGCTGTCTGCTCTGCTATGATAAAGAAAAACTATCAGTTTACAGCAGTCAGGGTGAGAATTGCCCTTCACACCTCATTAATGTTCAATAGTACCATGGCATATAAACTAAACTGGGGCGCATGCTATGTGAAATAACCTATGGTTTACTGAACTCTCCCAGTTTTGTTTGTTTGTTTTTTTTAATTGACCTACTTCATCATACTTTTTTATTCATGCATACCTCCCTTCCACGGAGTCGATATGACTTAGCACCAATCTAATCAATTATTTTTCTCATTATTTTCAATCTGCATATAGATCATGTGAATACAGTAATTTGATTTATTTACAAGCCCTTCAAATGCATCTATTTTAAAGGAGTTTCAGGTTGGAAAACAGTGCAAGCCTTTCAACACATTATGGTGAGCATGTGAATAGTAAAAAAAAAAAAGAAACCTATTCTTAAACCGCACCAAATCATCGCTGAATAAATAAATACAAAATCTATAGGCTATTAAGTGTGATGGAATATAATCCTTTGAAATTAAGTGGGATTTATTAACCATGTGGCGCAGCTCTACAAGCCAATACTGTACGGGGCTAGTTTGGAGTTTTCTGTTTTGTCTGGTTCATCATTTTCTACATGTCAGTCACCTGTACTGCCTTATTTTTCAATTTTGGAATCCCTTAACTCTGCGTCATCTGTGGGGAATATCTGGTAATATTTTCAATTCCATGTAGTTATGAATATGTATGCAGAAGGCCTCTTATTGCTAAACTTTTATAGATTTATGCAAAGTCATGCACCTGCTGCTCTTTTATGAGTCATAGTTTGAAACCAGTGGGGAGCTAGGGCCCCCTGTGGGTGTTTGTCCTGTGAGTCACCAGAGGTCAAACACTGGTTACCGCCTACAGATTGGCAAAGGGTGGCTCTTCCTATCATTTATCTTTTCCTCCCTCTCTGTAGTAACACTTTTTAATAACTATTATCAAGGTAGTTAACATGGGGAGGCTGCCTACACCCTCACCAGGTCAGCAATGGGAGTCATGAGGAATTAGTCGGATATAGTCGCTTGGCGGAAAATGGGACAAACTGAGAAAAAGAATACTTTGTTTAATGGAATAAAAATGTTATGGATTCAGAAACCTCATGTAATGCATCAATATACACTGTACCTGTAATATGTTTAAGAGATTAACTATTTCAGTTCCCTCAAGTTCAGTTGTCACTATGAGATTTTAGTTTTAAATTAATTGAGCCCAACCAGATGTTATGGTCCGTTGCTTCGTTAATGACTCAAATTACAACCAATGTTATCGGGGTCTCACGGATGGTGTTCGAAAACCACCAGTTTAGAGCTTAAATTGAACTTCCTGCGACGTGCTTGATTAAATCCTGCCACAATGTCATTGTTAGAAATCATGACTAGTGGTGGCTGCAACATGACAGTAGTGGCTGTGGAGGTAATAAGAAAAAATGGGAAGAGCTTTAATTTAAAATGCACCAGTAGCACACTCCCAGATGAATAAGAACCACATAAATTTCATATAACTCCAAATACCAAGGAAAGGCATGAGGTGTGTCACTCACTCTCACATCCATTTTTGTGTGAGATGATTGCAATCAGTTGGTGGGAGGAGAAGATCAACGTCCATGATATAGCAAGGTGCACAGGTATTCTTGCTGGCCAGAATTTAAATTTGATCTACTGTGAAAGTGATATCTCCTTGTCCTCCAAATAATCTTGATTGATCTTGTCTGATGGTCAAAACAGCCATTCTCCATTCTTAATAACAGGAGAGACTTTTGCTCTCCTTAGGTATAAAACACACTTGACCATGTCAAGTTAATATATGAATCTGTTGTTGAAGCAACTGCTGTTACTCATGATACTGTTCATGGTACATGTTATCAGGCACGTCGGTGTCGTCCCCCCCCCCATCCCCATAAAAAAAAAAAGGTCTGACACTCTGCTGCCAGTCATTCAAAAGCCTCCTTTTGCTACGAGCAGAAGTTTCATACTTATTCCCTGTAGACTAACTTTCCTTCCGTGGCCTAACTTAACTGTCCATCGACATGAAGGAGAAAACGCAGTCACTGGGCACTTGGTTCACAGTCAGCTCTGTTAACCATGCGTGACCGCTCACGCTAATCTGTCACCAGACCTCAGGGTCTGTGTTTGTATCTTTGTACCAAACAGTAGTCTGTTTGTCTGTATCACCATAAAGGAAGACCGTCGCAGATTCAAAGGTTTCTGAGGAGCTTGATTAATCCAGGTTTATTATTTTTCTTACTGATCCCCACTCTACAAGGACGTCTGAAGTATTTTACCTGTGTTTTTCCAAATTTGCACAGTTCTTCTTGTGTTCTTTGGTTTAGGTTTTTGGTGTCTTTTACCCTCTTCAGCTCCAATTTGTTGTTTTCTTCTTGCTCAATAACTCCTCACTCACAACATCTTGGTTTGAAGGCTTTCATCACCCTGTTCTTGTTCTTCCTCTTGCACTTTCTCTCTGTCATTATATTTATGTAATTGGGTATGCACAGTATGTGGGTGTAATAAAATGTAGGTTTGTACTTTTTTAATGGATGTGCTTCTTGTACTGGTGTCTCATTACAGCAACATCCTCACTGCCACCGAGTCTCGGATCATAAAAGAATATGTCTGATATGCAGTTTTGCTATTGAGTACCATTATTTTTTTCTGAAAAATGTGACATGTATGTAGTTTACTTGTTTTAAAAATAGGCAAAATGGCCAGAGGTATTTTTTCCTTTTGCTCAGAAGACAAACACCCCACACAGCAGGTTCAGTGTGGTTACGTTGCTCTGTTTTGACTACAGCTTGGAGATGTTTGAGTCAAGCTGAGTTAAATTATGTGTTTGTATGTTTAAGGCTTTAGATCTTTCAACCATCTCACTGCTTCAGAACAACAAAAACACTACCCGTGATTCATGCCTGTGTTTTGTCTGACTAATGTGTCCAACCCTCATCTGGTTAAATTGGTTAGTGAAGGGCAGTGCGCGTGATCTCTAACAAAACAAGAACCACACATATTCTGTCAGCGGCACATTTATGTTTTCTTTTGTACTCTTGAATGTCTTTCTCATCAATAATCTGTTCCCCTGTCTGTGATTTGCGCACATGGAGATTAATTCACTGTGTTGATTCACCAAATAGTTTTGGTTGCCTGTAAATATATATTCAGTGAAAAGGAACTCAAATAACAGATGTTGCAGAAGAATTTTAGCATTTGTTTTGACTTTGGCTTTGGAGTTATTTCTTTCTCTCCTGCTTAGAAACTTAGAAACCGACTTGTCATTTGGGGTAATGTATACTGCACTGAATGTTGTTCAGTAACAATTTAAGTGGTTATCAGGGCCCTGCCTACAGACAGAGCCTGGGTTGAGCCTCCAATGTCAAAGCATCTTCTCTTTTAAACCTCTTTGAGACACTAAATTCCTAGGAGGAGACTAGCCCTGCAGCTGACCCTGGCAGCTGGCCTTAATGTACAGTGGAGAAATAGAGAAAAGTAGAATTTCCTGAACAGGACAAATTAAAATAAACACCACGTTGTACAAGAGTCTAGGTGTTTCTATTTTTCTGACTCTGCAGACAAAATGATTCAGTTAATATCCTCTAGGGAAAAGCAAGCAAAAGTAATTTATGTAATGTTCTGAATAGATTTTAAGAAATATATATTTAATGTTGAAGATTTGGCACCAATAAGAAAAGACAGACAAACCACACAAACCAACCCAAACATTACCCATTGACGTTAAAAGAATTGAATGTGGATTCCCAGCCACCTGCTTGTTGACTTAAAGGCTCACTGCTGCTGGCTTTCTTAAGCCCAGTTCAGACCAATGATTTGCGATGAGATGAGTTGAAACTTGCAACTACTTGCAATGCACCAGTCTGCAACGTTCTGAAACCTGTCAGTTTATACCAATGTGACTAGACGAGTTTCCATAGTAACGACTCTCTGTACTTGCATTCTAACTGCCGGCTTTTCCAACATTTTTGTAGCTGGATATATTTTGTAGCGTCTTAAAATATGATTGAGGGTAGTGATTTTCTTGCTACAGTTGAATTTCTAGTATTGATACTGGTTTTAACAGCAAAAGCAAAACACGAGAGGGTCAAAGCTGACTTCTCTATGAGCTGATTGGCTGCTGAAACAGGTGACGTGCCTTATGTTCTAAATCCAGCAGCTGGCAGTTTGACAAGCTGAGTCGCAGGTGACGCCATCAGCTGGCTTGAGTTGAGCTGAGACGGACCAGTTCACCAGTTCAAGCAGCTTTAAACTAGACTGAAGCAATTTTCAGCCAAAGGAAAGTATTGCAGCTACTATGACATTGTAGCCAGTGTCTACACCACATGGTAATAAATGGAAAAAAAACAACAACAAAAGAGAGGAGGAACTGCGTTCACTGCAGATGTTGGTTTCATTTTCTGACTGCCTGACGGTGAAAAGGACCTCAACACCTTATTTAAGTGTCATCCAGTCTTGTCCTTTTACTATACTATGTCCTATTGTGTTCTAAGTCGCTGTCAGTCTTCCCTCTCTTGAGGCACTCTGTGACCTACTGTACGCTCCTGTCAGATGCTGACTGACAATCCCTTCTGTTCAGAAAATAGAGAGTCTTGAGCTGAAATTCACATGGTTAAACTAACAATGACAGACATTTGACAGTCCTCAAGCATGTCAGATCTGCACATCAAGTGCACCACATTTCCCTGTTCATATTAGGATGCACCTGAGGAATCATATTTTTCAATGATCAAAGGGGATATTTTTTTCTTTGCTTCCTCACCAACCTTAACAATAGTCCTTTTTGACTTTTTTTGCGAATTCAGCTCCCGTCTGCTCATGCATCATTGTGCAGATGCCCATTAATATAATTAAATGCAATCCTTTGAGTCATGCTGAAAAGACAGTCAAACAATACATAAATAAAAATGGATGAGGGGAAATAGAATTTTATCAGTTATTAGTTTTGAGTCCGTCTGCGTGCTTTGTTTGAATGCTCCTAGATGACGCAGCAGCAGCAACAGAATCTGATGAGTCGGTGGTGGACCGCAGCTATGTAAAGAAGAAACTGGAGCATGGACTGACACGGATCTGGCAGGTTAGAAAGAATAGCGTACTCTCTTTCTCTCTGTATAGTCTGAGCATATCTCCTCCTGCCTCTGCACTAGTAGTTTTTCATTTTTCTCTCCAGATTTTTTTTCATCTCAAGAGTTGCTCAATCACTGTGTTTTTTTCCACGTCTCTCTTCAGGATGTCCAGTTGAAGGTGAAGGCCTACATCCTGGGGACAGACATGTCAAACTTCAAATACGACGATTTCATAGTGGTACTGGATGTCATCAGCAGGTACACCGCAGAGCATCCAGCTCATCCTTGTTTCCATTGATTGGCCTTCATAGAGTGCTGCAGGGATGACGTATTTTTGTAGGCCAACCCAGAAATTAGCGTTGTCCTGGTTTCCGTCACAAAAAGCCAATAGGATTTTTCCTTTGTAATAAGCTCTGTGGCAAAGAAATGTTTATGATACTTATACATTTTGTTCAGCAAGATAATCTTCACTTTTATGGTTTTTGAAGCGTAAATGCAATCAAAGTGACAAAGCCTAACGTTATATACTATAAACGAACTACGCCACGGACGCATGACTTCCACGTCTGCACCACTAAGTTTCCCAACTTTCAAGTTGAATTCGAGCGCTTACCTCTTCCACAAAAGCCTTTCGTAATGTTTGAGGTAGAAGAGTTTACAAGAGCGTGAGTATAACCAACAGTAAAAACGAGGCCGTAAATGCGGACAAGTGAGTAGATGAGTTTCTGCGTTTGGCGTGATGACTTAAAAGCTTAAAAATTCAACAGCGGGGTATTTACTGACGTATTTTATGTTGCAGAACAAAATGTGAAAATCTCTGAAGCTTGTGTTAACCACAGACCTTAAGTGAAAAAAATGCTAACCCCGACCCTCCTTGCACCACTCTATTATCTTGCTATCGCTGTCCCTTTCTCCTTCTAGTCTTTTCTTTTATTTAGGTTGACTTTCCTTTCACATGCAGCCTCTCACAGCACTCATTTACCCACTAACTGACTCAAATTATGCAAATACACTTACACACAAACACACAATAAGAAAGTTCTCATTTACTTTTATATGCACTTCAAAATGGAAATTACAATGCCTGTATCTTCTAACCCATTTAAACACCACACTTTGATTATAGTGACTCTGATTCTAATATTGTGATACTCCAGTTCATTTTGTATTAAGTCAGAATTTTGAGTTTCGAAGAGCTTGTGAGTAGAATCCACCGTCTACTTTACTGTATATGTTTTGAAGTCCACCTGAAATTACGTGATGATCATAATATCTGTTCTGTAAATTCTGTTCTGTTCATTTTCAGTATTGAAAAGGGAGAAATTTACATTCAGTGTTTGTTGATCTAATGAAGCCACTGTTTGCGTGACCAGATACCTGTGCTCATACTGTAGATTATATCACTTTTTCATATATTGAGAATGCTTACTTTAGATGCTGCATTGTGTTGTCATGTTTCTTCAATACCGCTGCTAACAGCACATTGTCTGTCCCTTGACTGGCAAGTTACAGTTACCAGAGCAAGTCTGTTTACATCGTCTCCCTGCTGGCTCAGCTGTCAGTCAAACACACACTGTGGACATCCCGCAGAGGCCTTGAGGCTAAAGGGCTGTTTCTTGATATGTCAAAGTTCTTTATTGAATGATAAAATAAAGCGAATAATAAAAGTAGAAAATCACTTTTACTTTAAATATTTAAGACATTTCACACATTTTAAGGATTGTTTATGCAGAAGTACATATGATATAGGTACCGCTCCATTAGATACCTGCACCAGCAAGAAATCCCTTTGTCTTATTTCTCCCCGTTCTCCTTCTCAATTTGTTCCTTCATCGTTCTCTCTGTCATACTTTGTCCCCTCATCCTTCAACCCTCTCTGCCAGGTTGATGCAGGTTGGTGAGGAGTTCTGCGGCAGCAAGTCGGAGGTCCTGCAGGAGTCTATCAAACGCCAGAGTATCAACTACTTTAAAAACTATCACAGGTAAGATGTTCCCATTGCTTCTGGATCATGTGAGAATTAGATACCATTTCTATTTATTTGCTGGGCTGATGGGATCAACTATTAAACATATAGTGCATTGATATGACACGTGTAGTCCCTTGATATCATTGCAAGAAAGTTGTTGAGACGAATGCAGATGAAACTGATTCTTGGGCAGCAGTTTATCAATGCTTGACAGAAACTTTGACACACAATCACAGCCACTGGCTGCCCTCATCATGCTCTATTCCCAGCGTAACCCTCTTCAGAGCAGACGTGTAATTACATTGTAACACTCACTGAGCTGGAAGCATATTTACACCTTGATTACATAACCCCCTGCCAAGCACATGAATATGCATGCTTTCACACATACGGCGCCACATCAACAGAGGTGATTTGCATTGATCAGTGTTGTGATTGCCTGTCAAGAATCATTGATAAGATTCTTAAATATCAGAATGCAATATATAAGCTTCATTCCTGTGACACAAAATGGCAAAGGAGTGTGAAAACAGCATGAAAATGTAATTAGGAACTGAAAAAGAAGCTACAAGTTGACAGACCCAGAGAGAGATGAAGATGAAAAGGAGGTGGACACCAGACAGCATAACGAAGGCACATTACCCCCCCTCTCCATTGTGTCCACATGCACACATACTCACACATCTGCATTGTTGGCCAGGAGCCTTCCAGTGTGCATTATCTTTACATTAGGATTGATTCATTTTCTACCGGGGTGCCATTTCCAAAGAGATTACCCATCAGTGATCTCTGACTGGCTGATGCCTGTGTTTGTCAGCTGGGTGTGGGTGTATTGTTGGCCCATGGCACCATATCATTTTCTCTGAGTGATTGAAATGTTTTAATGTCCTTTTTAATTCTCACCATATTACATTTGAGGAGTAAAACTTTAGGGAAATTATGCAAAATGTACTCATTAAATACAGATCGCTGAGCATACTGTACGACATTGAAGTCAGAAAGTTAAAATGCATTTGATAGCCCTTCTTTGTTTCTGTACCGCCAGGCTTGCCCGTCTCTCGCCACTGTTTCATGTGCTTTCACTTTTCATACGTCAAACGCCTTCAAGACAAGTAACACTGGGCACTGCAGTGTTTCAAGTCAGCACTGCTCAGACATTTCGCACAGAAAGACCTGATATTAACCCAGCGGGTGAGCACCAGGGTGGCTTTCTTGAGCTGTGAAACATGACACACACACACACACACACACACACACACACACACACCATCCTTTCACAGTAAATCGGTAACCTTTGCAGGCTTTTATGTCAGCACATTTAATCTGGACTCTAATATACAAAACGACTTGAGATGTTGCCTTCTTCATTTTACTTTTTTAACTCTTTTTTGTTGTTTTTTTTTAAACTCCATCCCTGTTCCTTTTTCTCTCTTCTCAACCCTCAGGGCACGACTGGAAGAGCTGCGGATGTTTCTGGAAAATGAGACGTGGGAACTGTGTCCTGTCAAGTCTAACTTTAACATTGCTCAGCTCCATGTGAGTAAGAATCGCATCACTGAAGCGAGAAAGTGAAGCACGGTAGATTTAATTTATTCTACACTGTCACCGCACACCCCCCCAGCACTGTGAAATAAAATACGGGATCCTGCTCGCAAGTGTGTCAGCCTGTGTATCAAAATATGGTAGAGTGAAGTTCACTAACACAGATGAAGATTAAAAACGGTTGTCCTTTGTTGCATGTATGTTAGAGGATTTTATTTCCCACACTCAGGAGTAACAGTTGAAAATGAATACCTTGAATATCAGAGCCTAATATACATCATGTACAACCACCACCAACATATTGTAGGTATATCACAGATGTGTACTATAGCCAACTGAAAGCAAAGATCATTGTGCTCGCAACATGTTCCGCTCACTCATTTGGTTGATTATCTTCTGAATTGTTGCAATTGTACCCACATTTTTGTACTTGCAGCTGTTTTTATCTTTAAAGTTCTTCCCACACTATTTTTGACTTGACTACATAGAATCCGTTTGAAATTATTTCAGCTTCTGAACGTGGCCCATTTTTCTATAAGTAAAATAGACAGGAAGGTTTCATACTTAACACAATCTACAGGCTAAGGAAATGAAACGCAGAACAAGCATGTTGCCTTGTAAGCAGGCAGTTTGCTTCTGTTATTGCCTTTGGTCCAAGCTATTTCCAGGAGAACATGCACCTGACCTGCTTGCTGATGTCCACTCTGTATTTTCTACCACTGTTGTCTACCTAATCATCACTGCTAATTTGAAAATGCAGCCATTAATAATTAGCTTGATGTTAATGCTGCATGTATTGTAGACTTTTTGTAATATAGTATGATTGATACCACTTCTCAAGTTCTGAAATGCTCAAGTTTCTAAACCTCACTTTCTTTTCCTATCTAACTTTACCATACATGAACCTACTGTACATCCGTCTCTTGTGTGTCTCTGTCCCATCCAATCCAATCCAGGAGTTTAAGTTCATGGGCCAGTGTCGTTCTCCGTCCGTTTCCCCGAGCAGACAGGCCATGTCCTCCACCAGCCCGGCTCTGGAGGAGCTGTCACTGTTCCAGCAGTACCATCAGGAGGGAAACCCCTTTGAAATGCCTGCTGAGCACAAAGAGGAGGAGACCGAGGATGTGCTAGCATCTAACGGGGTAAGTGCCAAGGAAAGGCAATTACAAACCCATGCTTCCAATTGGTTCCCGCTCTTATAGTTTGGAATTAGTTGTATTAGTGTGAAATGTGTGTTGCCCAGTCAGTCAAAAGGCTGCAAAAGCAAGTTATAGTTATACTCTACATAAAGTGCAGTGGTAGGTTGTGCTCTTTTACTGTTATCATAATCATATACATTGTATTTTATTATCTTTCCTTATGTGGACCATTTACAGATCATATCTGCTAATTCATTCAAGTTGTTCATTCGTTCTGCCAGTCAGATATACCCACTTACATAAGTATGTCTAATTAATTAAGGCTACCCGTTGAGCTGCATCACCAAACAAGTTAATAGAGAGACAAGTTGATTAATTGGGACATAATCACTCTGGGTTATTAAGTGTTTACTGTCATCACCAGGGCCATAACAAACCTTTAATAACAGCAGCGCAGAGGCTGCTATGGTTATTATAACAAGCTTTGTCTGACATGTAATATAAGCTGTTAGCTAAGCAAATGAAATCCATGGGTAGATCCAGTGGCAGGGCAAATAATGAACTTAAGAGTAGAGCTGTATGTAATAATGTATCATCGACCACATAGCCATTTTTCTATAAATTGTTTCGGATTGAATCATCCATCATTTTCCTCAGCAAAGCAGCACTCAGCACCAGCTCTCCTAGTGTTCTGTTTTAGTGTATTATTTAGTATACAGCCCTCCATTATTGAAAACCTTTTTATTTCTTAGAAACACATTTTCTACTCTGTGTTTTGTGTTAAATATAAATAGGCAGCACGTCACCTTTAAAAGAAACGTTTGACTGCCGTTCGGTTTTGCTGGCAGTCTGTGTTGTCCAATAAAGCTGCAGGGCCTGCACTTTAATGCCATACATAACTGACAGAGAAGAGAAATCGTGATTCTCCTTCTATGAGAGCCTGTTTCACCGTACATCCATCAGAATGCTTTGTGCAACTGCACCTTCAAACCCAGAAGATCAGCCTAGCTTGATTTGTGAAGGGGGTGTAAGCCTCTTGTCTTGTCTGACAACTGAAAACAAGCACTTCTGCTTGCGTGACAAAGCTGAAACCATAATTGCCGTTGCATGACAACCAAACACTCGCTAGTATTTTGTGGTTAAGAAGTAACAGGTGAATCAATAAAGATCCTACAGCATCTGTGTTAGCAAGGTAATGTTAGCAGCTATGCTCGTCTGAATTCAGGGCCACCTTGTTCTTTTAGGAAAGTTTCAAGTCTTTATCACACACACACCAGTATTTCCTCGCTGGTACTGACAAATCCCCCTTGCAGAGTAGAAATTGCTTTGCTAGGCACTGCAGCACTGCCTCTGTAGGGCAGAGTTGCTGCTAGCTGTACAGGTTAACTACTTGCCAAGCAGTGCGGATAGCAGCAGCCTGAACCTCTGCCTGTCTTTGTTGCATTTCGCAGCAGTAGATTCATACAGACGCACTTTTGACAACATCGCATGTTATAAAATGTGAAATAATAACTTCTGTGCACTTGAGACTTGACTGTCAAATGGCTCTTCTCAGATCTGATAGCAGCCTGAAGTGAGTGACACCACAAGATGGAGAGAAGAAAACAATCCTTATCTCTCTCAAGGCTTCTATAGGGTTCAACCAGCTACCTACAGCATGTAAACTGTATTTCTATTTTCCTCTCACATTCAATCTAACCTATTAGGCTTACAGAAGCCCTATTTTAGGTTTCTCTTAAGCCTGTAATCCTTTCTATATTAATGTTGTGTTGCCTGAGATTGCACTCAAGGACAAGGAAAATATTGTCTTATTTCGGGCGAGTGTTAACCGAACACTTTTCTGGCAGGTGAATGAATTTTCAACTTTTCCTCCTCAAGCCACTTGTTTCACAATTATGCACCGTTCGAGCTGAAAGATGGGGTTGTTACACTTTATTTTTGAGATTTTTTAATCACAGCCGATTTGATTTTACAACTTTTTCTTATTGAGTAGCCAGTTTGTGTTTCGTGTTATTTTAAGTGAAGTGTGTTTTCAGTGAAACACACAGTGTGTTATCTGATCACACAACAGTGATGCGATTTCCCCATGGCGTCAATTTTACACTTGTCTTCCACAGCTGGTGATGTGTCAGCAAAGTGTAACCGCATGTTATAACAGTGTTTCATTTGTTTGTCTCTTTTACTCACATCCTCTGCACTGTATCTCTTCTTTGCACTGGCCCTTCATTTTCCATGACTTCCACATGATCTTTGTCTTCCCCATTTTTCCAGTACGAGTCAGACGAGCTGGAGAAGAGTGTGTATCAGGACTACGACAGCGACAGTGACGTCCCTGAGGAGCTGAAGCAGGACTACGTTGATGAGCAGACGGGTGATGCCCCGCTCAAGAGGTCAGTTCCGAGTCAAGTTGTTTTACGCCACTCTGAAGAGACAACAGCTCAGGGTATGACATGTGAAGCATTGTATGTGTGTTTGTGCGTATCTGAGCGCTGATGTCAAATTTTACACCGGATTTGTACGGGAAATGAGACATGCAGTACTATTACTTATTCAGTAGCTCCTCATTACAGATGCATTGATATAATGACCATTTCCTGTCATGTAATGTACAATGATTTATTGATGTATCGTGATGTTTGTGCTCAGTGTTGCGTCTCATTATTTCGCAGGTCTGACATGGTTGATATTTTTTCTTTGGTTCTCACCACAATCGATTTCCTGCCCCCCATGTGCATTAACCTGACATTAGTCTATAGTCACTGAAATACTAATTTCCCATTCTTAGGATTCACTATAGTTAATTATTGAATGGGTCGTGTGCTCACACCCAGAAATTAGGAGGCCTATGTAATGATAGCTGACTAATATGGCTCTATGATCAGTGTCAGGGGTCTGGTGCTCCAGGATCACGTGTTTCCGAGACCTCACCACCTGGGTCCTCCTGTGTCTCCTTCTTTGTGTAAAGGGTTCTGATTGATCAATTACAAGACTCTGACCCGCGCTAAGGTTTTGAACCTGGCCCATCATTGCTGAGGAGTAGTGATGTTA
Organism: Gadopsis marmoratus; assembly: GCA_036023855.1. NCBI lineage: Eukaryota > Metazoa > Chordata > Actinopteri > Centrarchiformes > Percichthyidae > Gadopsis > Gadopsis marmoratus. The sequence continues at coordinate 32,690 of JAVQJF010085307.1, read as the reverse complement.
ACATATATTACTGAGTCTCTCCTTTTCTCATGACTCTACCCTACTTTCCCCCCCCCACCTCCTGCACGCACCAGTGTGTCGCAAGAAACCATAAGAAGCAAGAAAAAGTCGGACTACAACCTTAATAAGACCAATGCACCGATACTCACCAACACCACACTTAACGTCATCCGGCTTGTTGGTGAGTCTTGCGCACACACACATACCACACTCTACCACTTACCGCTCCCTGAGAGCAGCCCTGTGAGCCACAGTGAGTGCCTTCTCTTGCAAGATTTCCACTTATTGACCAGTAAAGCCAGCAGCTCATGGCGATCGGCACGCTCAGGTCTCTGCTGCTGCCTGTGTGACTGAGTTAGACTAATAATGGTTAGCCTTTCGCCATGACCTCTGACCTTTTGTTTCCAAAGAGGTGCTTAAATGTTTTTGTGACGTGGCTTTGAAGACATTTGGGTGTGCCCTTTGGCGATGTGACCCTCATGATGTGATTTCCCTGTGTGAAAAGGAATTAGACGAGTCAGTTATCTTTCCTGTATGGCTGAATAAATCATCTGCTATATGAATTTATCTAACAAACCAGGCTGATACAGATTTGCTGCAATTCCTAATATTTCAAACAATGAAAGATCTGCTCCAGTTGTTTTCGTATAAACTGTTTGTCTCTTTTGTGTTCATACTTCATAACTTTCCTGCACATACAGTACAAAATAGAATGATTTTTTTTAAAGCACAATTGGTATTATTGATTTAGAGGTCTGGCAAAACTTAGTGGCAAACTGAGAGAAAAACCAAAGTTTGATTCCAAGCAATCACTTCTAATTCTCTCTCTATAGCTCTTTGATGGAGTTAGATTGCTCCCTTAGTTTTTGGTTCAAGAGAAAGGGTGTGAAAAATGGGAGTGTGAGAGAAATAGTGCTGTCTCAGTGGCAACGCCAGCTAGATTGAGTTTATTTCTTCTTTTTTTCCCCTCCATTCATCAGTTCTGAGTCAATGGTAACCTTGTTACACCCTTGTACTTCTGTACTTATTACTTTTATTACCTTACTGCTAAATTAAATCTTTGCTTTCAAGCGTATGCAAATGCAATGTGTTCCTGCTGACGTTTTCCCTAAAGGGTGTGATTCCACCATGATTCACTTACTGTCGTTTAACTCCTTTAATCTCCTACGAGATTTACTTAAGAACAGAACCATTTCATTCATTGTAAACTGATACCTGGTTAATAAAAACCCGTAAGCAATAGATAAGAACCAATATGGGTGTCCACTGTGTAACACCCTGGTATGCCACCAGGAACACATAAAACTTGGTAACTGGTTTTTTTTTTTTTCCCATCTCCACGCAGGGAAGTATATGCAGATGATGAACATTCTGAAGCCGATCGCCTTCGATGTCATCCACTGCGTGTCACAGCTTTTTGACTACTACCTGTACGCCGTGTACACCTTCTTTGGACGCAATGACATGGTACGGTATTTTTTTTTAATTACTATGCACACTGAGTTAAATGAGTTAAAGTATGTAAGAGTAACTCCATACTCGATTTTGGAAGGAGGCACAGCTGCACTGGCCTACTGTACTATTGCTTTGGCGGCCTAGAGGTTGAAGGTGCCAACAATGAACCGCACCATCCCCGATCATTTCCCATCTCTCTCCCCCGTCATTTTCTCATACAGTCATGTCTCTGCTGTCATAAAAGACAAAAAAACAGAACAATAGTCCCATGCAGGTGTGTCATCCCTTACTGTGCAACTTAACATAAAGAAATGTGAGTTTCTGAGTGAGCTATACCCCACAATGCATCAAGAGATCTTTTTTCTTTTCCCAATTGCAATGCCCGCAGTTATATATGATATTACTTCTGCTCCATTAGTGGTATGGTGCTTTAGGAAAATAACCTGAATTTATTTCAAAAGATGAAATTTTTTTATGTTCATTAGACAATATACAGTGAGATGGGGAATAACCACTGCTTCCATCCTTCCTCATTGCTGGCTGTGTCAGTAAAAATTTCAGTTGATCGATAGGTTACAGTCTGCGAGCCCAGTCTCCCCCACTCCATCTAACGACTATCGTGTCATTTATACTGCGCCTCTCAAAGAAAGAAAACAGCATTTGTGTCAGTATCCCCCTCGGGGAAGTTGTAATGATAGCAACAAAATGACTTCTGTCCCATCGAGGTGGAAGAGATAAAGAGGATGAGCGCTCTGCGGAGGCCGCTCCAACACAGATTATTGGTGTGTGTGTGTTATGGGGAGATGAGGGAAGGTTGTGAGTTGACAACTTGTCAAGCGGTTGCTCGAAACTGTGGGTCCATGTACAGTATGTGTGTGTTTCTATTGCATTCGGTCTACCTTGTCTTAAACTCTCCTTTCCTTCTTTACACGCATACTGTATGTCATTTTTCTCTGCCACGCCTGCTCCTTCCCACCCTTCTTTTTTTCCCCATCTTTTGTGCCCTACAGTATCCTCAGTCTTCCGGCATGTTCTGCTCCTTTCTCATAGCATCGCTTGTCTTTCATCCCTTCTACTTTTTCCCTCTCCTTACGCCAATGCCACTTTTTATCTGTCTGTCTTCATCCCTATTAAACTCTCACCCCCCCCCCCCCCCCACTGTACCTCTAGTCCTCATTAAGTGTAATTTTGTGAACCCACACGTATCATGAATAGTCTCACTCAGAGAGGCACCTGCAGTAAAATGCTAATGTCCCTATGAATCTTTAAAAGGCTTATGGCAATTGCTATGCACAAATGCTAGTGTTTTGACCTAGGCTCTGCGCTCTTTACTCCGCTGGAATCAAGATGGAGCTGCTTGACTTCTCCATGCGAAGAGTAATGGGTGACATTAATATTCAAAAGGGTAAATAGCCCATTATCTGTGTATATTGGCTCTATCAAGTCAAGCTGCACTATTGACTCTGTCACACATATGCTAAAGATGCATCATGTGCTATGCTCACAGACTCTCCATCACCATTAATAACCAGGGTTTCTACTGCTGGGACTGAGAGAGGCAGATTTGCAAACACATTTTAGGAAAAGTGATTAATGTTTCAAAATGATGGCAAGCCGTGGGTTTAATCTGGATATTTCACCCAAGGGTCTGTGCTAAAATGAGAGAGTAGAAGGATATAGTAAGAAAAAGAGAGAAAGATGAAAGTGAATTGAAAGATGGAGGGAAGAAAAAGATGGAAGACTGGCAGAGGAGAGAGGCTGGCTACCAAAACAATGAAGTGGGACAGATGTTTTGAGACAGAGCTGCAGAGAGAGCGTGTGTGAGAGAGCAGCTCAGGAAAGTATCTGACACCTGAATAGATGGCTTCTCTGAAAAATGAGCAGTAATGCAAGAAATGGTTATTTTTCATTCTCGACTCCTGACTCCCACAGACGGTTCATAATGGATTTTTGTCATCTTGCATGCACATGTGCAAGTCAGTGTTTACACCAGTCACATGTGACCTAGAATAAAATAAAATATCTCCCCACTGTGTTCTATCTTCTGTTAAGTATTTGGGAACCTGGCACAATTAAGGTGATAAGATAATGGTATTTCACTGGTTGTCTGGTTTGATTTTTTTTTCTCTAATGCAAGGCTAATAACTCCTATAGAGAAAAGCCAGGTTCCCATAAAGTTGGAGGACTCATAAGTAACCTTAGGTTAGATTTTAAAAAACAGTTTATCTCTAGCATCTTTCATTAGACTTTCCCTGCCTCCTAAATGCCCACCTCTTTCAAACCCCACATCTCATTTTTATTATAATATATGTTTTTGGGTTTGAAGCGCACACCGAAATAACCCTGATGACGTCATCAGGGTTATGCTGATGACATCGCAAGCTGTGTAGTTTAAAACTTGATGAGTAAAGTGAACTTTGTTGTGGCTCTTACATTTAAATGTGAGGCAAGAATATTGTAGAAATGTACCAGAGTAAATCCACCCTTTACTTCCATTCATCTAATTATGTTTGTTTGCTTCTTTTGTTGTGCTTTTTTTTTTTCTCCTTCCACGGTGTTATTTATTTATTTTTTTTAATTTGAAGTTTTGCTTCTTGTTTATCCTTTCTCCTGTCCACTGCTCATCCATAGCCTGTCCCAAGCCCGTCTTTGCCAACACATGGTGGCAGAGAGGTGGGCACTGCCAGGGTGGTGGGCCCTGCTTGCTTGGTAAGGGTAGATCCCCCGAAGTATCATGATCAATACACAAGGTTGTCCCCACCTTGTGAGTCCAAAAGAGCAGTCAACACTTGTGTGGTGTGGTTGATTTGAAGCCCGTGACTTTAAGATGTGACGGCACATCTTAAAGTGATTTCACAGGCATTTAGATGTTGAGTTTGCTGTGCTTTCACCCTCTCCAACCCTCCTCATTTACCTCTCGTCTGTCACCTACTGTAACCGGTGTGCGATAGTCTGATTTTGACGTCTGTTCCTCCTCCCTCTTTTGGATTAGAGTCGACTAGAAGCAGAATGGGAAGATTCTCTCATCTCTGGCTACGTGAGATGAGAGCAGATGTTGCTGTGTGTGTGTGTGTGTGTGTGTGTGTGTGTGTGTGTGTGTGTGTGTGCTTTCACACTCTGCTGAGGTGTGTGTTGTCATAGAGGAAGGCGTTTGTGCACAGTGCAGACACTTAACTGTGTGTGTATTTGTGTATCCTACAGTATGAGTCATCAGGTCTGGGCCTTATCAGCAGCAGACTGAGAACCACACTGAACCGGATCCAGGAGAGCCTCATTGACATGGTAAGGCTGTAACTCTTTCTCTCGTCCTCCACTCTCTCCTTCTTTCTCTTTTACGTTACCTCATCGCCTGTCTCATTTTCTGACACAAACATGCTCTCTCCACTCTACCCCCCCTATCCGTGTGTGCCTCTCGCCTCTTTATGCCTGTATTTTTTGTCCATCCACTCTCTCCATCCCCACCATATGTGTGGTCTTATTGCCGAGAGTGCCCACAGCCCGTGCAGCCCCAAAATGCATTATGGGTCGTCATTATCTGGCCAGTGGTCACTCACACACACCTCCCTCTGTTTAAGTGGCCTCACCAGGGTGGCTGTGTGTGTTATTCCATTAGGTCTCTCAATCACTACTCCCTTCTGTAATACCACATACTGACAATTAACCTGGTGCAGTCCACGCTCTCTACACTTTTGTCTGATGGTGTCTCTGTCTGCAGTCTGTTTCCTCTGTTGCATGATGATAACAAGTGTCATCTCTCACTTGTGCCTTCCATTTCTCACCATATAAGACAGCCTTTTCGGCCTGTGTTCAAAAAAGCCATACTTGGATTTAATCTGTCCCTAATCTGCAATGGCGCAGATACTTTGTTCCCCTGGAGGCAAATGTGAAATGCGGTTTATTTCTCTTTTTTTCTTTTTGGCATTTTCTTTTTTTTCTTTTCTCTTTTTTTTTTTTGCAAAAAAACAAAACAATTAGTTGTGTCCCTTGAGTCTAATTATAGTAGAATTGTGAATGAATGGCTCACTGAATGCATATTTTAGTAATTGAATTCACCTGTGGAAACTAAGCCTCAACTTTTATTCATTTAAAAAATGCAGTCAGTTATATACATACTGTATGTCTGTTATGTACATTGTTATACAGAAGTGTCCAGTTCTGAAGACATTTGCTCAGCTTTTATTTCAGACAAGTATAAAGCCCAAAATAAAGAAGCCAATATTGATTTTGTGTATTTAAATTAAATAGATTTTTATCTTATGTCACAATTTGTGACTCACAATACTCCCATCAGCTCTGAAAATGAGAAAGAAAATGTATCCTTTTCCCTTGATGAGATCCTGAATAGTGTTAGTTTATTTTTCATTTGCTGAGAACCTGTGGGGCTTTCTGTCCGTCTCTCAAAAATATCTTTTCTAATTTCATCTGTACATTCACGTAGCGCCACAGACCAGGCTGCCGAACAAACTATTAAATGTGCCATTTTGTGTTTTTCCTCTTTGGCTTTGAAACATTTTTGCTACTTTTAAGAAAAGAGCTGGCAGTAACCTGATCACTGATTTGTATTGTTGTTAGCTTATCATGTGACTGTCAATACCAATACCAAGCCAATGAGAAGCCACCACGGCAACGTCATCTTTAATGTGTATCCCCTCAGACTGTGAATTAAGGTGAACGGAGTGAGTTGTTCTCCAACCAGCGTCTCCTTTTGCATGCAGATCAGATGTTTTCCACAGTAAGGCGCACACAGCATCCAAAGCACCTTTTTTAAAACTACGTATTTATTTGACAGTGCAGCACAGTGACATTTGGCTGTGATAGCAGTGCTGGCTACTTGGCCGTGATGTTTACAACTTAGCAGCTCAGGGTTGGACTGAGGAGAAGGAGAAAACTAGAGCAAAAGGAAGCAGGAAGACAGCAGGAAGAAAACATTTATGACAAAAGTCATAAAACACAGAAAAGAATAATGAATTATCAAATCTTTAATTTGCATTAAGCAGTGTGATGCAGCGACATGTTTTTGCCCCCTCAGGAGGCACTATAGCAACTATTTACACCCCAGTTATTTTCTGGCTAAGTTATGAGTCATTCTCAAATGTGCTCAGCTTCCCTCTGTGGAGAATGTGTTTATCCTCCGAGTTGTTCACCTGATCAAATGGACACAGACGGACGAACGGACAGACTGGGTGGAGAGTTTGATGCACGGAGATGTGTGTGGGGTTTTTTTGTGAGTGAGAGTGAGCTCTCTCAAGAGACAAAACGATGCCAAACCTTTAACACGTGCCTGCTCACGCACATGTATTTCAGATTAGCATAATCATATCACATCACAGCCATTACAGACTGCCTGATAAAGATCTGTTTAAAACTCACCTCAGTGGGAGGACACGGAGTCGGGCTTTGCACCTACACTCATCCTCTCTCTAATGTATTTGCAAATGCTTTTAGTCTGTCTTTCCTCATATGCAAAACTATTTTAGCTCATCTCTATAAATCATTTAATGCTGGAAAAATGCCCTATTTTCCGAACTAACACAGCACTCCCTATTTTCTGTTAATTTTTTCCCCTCTCGGTCTCGCTCTCTGTCTGCTCGTCTGCGTTTCACATCATGATCTGCACACATAAATCTCCCGGACACACACTTAAAAGTATTAATGCATATTGAATGTGTATACCTGTTTGAAAAAATAAGTTGCTAGTTGTCATTGGTCAGGAATTTAAATCCAGTTTCCATGGTATATTTAGATGTATGGGCATATGGATTATAAATATGTTTTTTTATTTTATTTTATATAGCTGACTACACAATCGCGCTCCCGCACCTGCATACAAATACACACACTCCAGAGATTGCAGCAGGGTAGAACTCATTTGTAAACAGATTATAAAGTTAATTGCACACTGCATTTCAATTGTGCTGCGAATCCTGGCGGTTTTGTTCCCCTGCTTTGCCATCGCAACTGTTTGATTTCAAAACCAATGTGCAGGTAATGACTCCGAGTCCCATATGAGCGGCAACGAGATTCCATCTCATCTCGTCTCAGGTACAGAGTGGCTTTAGCTTAAATTGAGAGCTCCACGGGGGAAAAAGTAGAAGATAATCCCCTTGTTTATGTTCTATTTCCCTGCCTCCCTTATTCTTGATTACCTTTCCAAAACCCTGTCGACTTGTCTGCTTGTGACAATTTCCATTTCGAGTTCACTCACTTTTGACTTTGGATATTTCATTGGGAGTGTTTGGATGGTTCTGAGGTTGGAGAGAAACTTCTGAGAGTGGCAGAGATGTAATTGCCTTGCTCAAATATTCAGCGTTTTCCACAAAACACTTGTTAGATAATGTTTAATCACATGCGCTGTCATCAACACCAGTGTCAACTTCAAATGTGTCAACTTTACCTGAATGTGAAGCTCTGAACCAAATTATTGTAACTTGAAAGGAATTCGCTGTCGCGTAATATAATGGTAGTTGCTTGGGGCAGGTTAGATGATACTGCATGTCAGAATAATGCCATTATCCCCATCTGTGGTCATATTGTTGCTGCCAGAAAGTTCAGCTGCAACAGCTGTTTAGAGCAACTGCTGCAGGCAACATTGTGAAGAGAGCTGTGAAAGGCTAACATTTGCAAGGTCACCTCTGGTTCACCATCCTTTTACTTCTCTTAGTACTCACACTGCCAATATTTACTCTTTAAATAAGTCAGCCCATTTTTCTCACTTGTTTTCCCAACTCTTTCTCTCTCATTCCTTCCCTTACTATTCCACCTTCCATTTGATCTGTTTGTCCTATCGCAGCTGTGTGCTGGGGATTGCATGCAATACACTTGTATCTTTCCTTTAGTTTATTGGTGCTTCTGACTAGATATACAATGGAGTGTTTGTGTGCGTATTTAGCTCAGTGATCAGTAATAAGAAGCTAAGATCATATGGCTGGAAATTATGTTTATTGTTTTCTTTCCCCCTCCCCCCGTTTGATTTGAGTCTTACAGTTGCTGAAGTCAACCCACAATTGTGTGATGAGTTGATTAGAAGTTTGTGCCTGGCACGCTGAAACAGGAATTAAAAGCCAGGTCATTTCTGTGTTGGCACCTGTAATCTGGCAGTGAGGGTGTTTGCAGAAATTGTACACAAAAACACCACCAAATTAAACCCCTCACATATATACCAAGAACTTTAGCAGGCAAATTAGCACACATGCATCTTTACTGCTACTACTGTATGTCACTGCTGCATTGGACACTCACTGTCCAACACACTGTTCTCACACTCTTCCTGTCTGTCTCCTACTAGCAGAGTGGTAATCCCTCAGCATGTGTTGTGGTTGTGGTTCACTACGCTGGCTTGGCGCAGCTAACACACGCTGTCGCACTGCCTCTCATGAGAGGCATTGGCTAATGTCACACACACACACATACACGCTACATTGTCTTTCACACTGCACACTGAACCCAGTCAATAGTCCCACATCTCTCACGAGGGCACATCACTGTCCAGACTGGTCTCTTTCTGGCCTGCTGTCTCTCTCTGTGACTGGTGCAACAAGCCAGAGGGGATAATAATTAAGCTGATGTGTTTTTACTGAAGTTGTCAGGATATCACATGTATTAACATGTTGTTGGGGATTCTGTGGAACACATGCCCACACTTTATTGATAGGCCTAGTTGTAGGTCTCACTCCTACGCTGCGATGAGGAGACCGTTGATCTCCATGGATACAGTAACTTCTCATCAACTTCTGCCAATGACTCACCGCATCTCCCAGTGTGACAGACATGGTGATAAACAGTTTTACACACTTTAATTTAAACCCTTTTCATTTGAATTCGGCATTCTACTCCTGCGCTTCAGTTTGGTTCAGTCATGCTCAGCTTTCTTAGCCCGGGTATTTCAAGCAAGTTCTCTTGTGCTTGTATCTTGTCATGCCACAGCAGGTGAGCGGACCGGCACTCATGGGAAAAGAAGTTTAGATCGGCTTAGAGGTTCTGGGTGGTGTCGCACAAAATAAATGAAGGCCTTAATTCCATTTGACATTCATCTAATGAGAACCAAATTTCTAGTATTAGTGTGACAAAGAGGTGCAATAGGATCCACTTGACAGTAATTGCCTGGCAGCCAGTCCACTCGACTTGGCCATAAATCTCTATGGAATGGATTGGAGAGGAGTAAGCAGTCAATCATGATAAATTGAGACACTTCAACTGAGAGATCCCCTTTCAGCTCCCTAGCTGGAAGCTTCCTTCATGACCAGGGTGATTACAGAGTTATCAAGCTCTTAGAGTTTACTGAACCTTTCAAATGAAGGATGTTTATTTCTTATTTTGCTGGGGAATAATATTTGAAAGTTGTTCGAAAGTTTGAAAGGCTGCAATTCTTAGGGTTATTCTTAGATTAAAGCTCCATTGCTACTATTTGAAAGGTGCAGGAGCAAGATTTGCATAGGATTATGGGATATCACTGGTCCAGTCTTTTTGGTTCCATAGCGCAAAAACATTCAGAAGCCCCAAGGAGCTAAAACCAGTGAATTTATTGGTGTTGTTTAAAAAATAGAAAGTCTTAAATGATAAATTATCAAACGTGTTGCACAGTAATTTTCTGCCGATCGATTAATCAGTTGTTTCAACTCTAGGTGAATACTGATGCTAAGTGTGAGAAGAGCCCTGTTTTTAATAAATCCTTGACTCAAGCGATGTGTTGTCAATTTTTAAGCCCCTGAAAGCCCAAATCCTCTCTTTCTAACATTAGATTTGACCTAGTGAGAAACAGCGCAGACAAAAACTCAAATACAGAAATCTTTCTCGATTTGACAAAATACGTTTTCAGGGCCTTTAATGTTTTATGTTTTATGTTGAGGACTGCTTATATCTCGTCCACCCCGCAGGTGCGTATAACCTTACTTCACACAGTTCGCATGATGGATCCAGCAGTTGCGATACTTAGCGGGAGCTCCCGTCTCTCCTCAGGTGTCTGCTGCTGCTGACAGATAGGTCCTTCCATACCCACCTCAAAACTACCTCAGGCTGTTTCTCAAAATTGAGCTGCTCACATCAAATCACCCAGTGGATGTGCAGGGAAAAACCCAGCGATAAAATAGATGCTCCAGCAGAGGTGGGCCCGACTCAGCACTTTAGAAAAACACAGAATTGATCCGAGCCAGGGAAACCAATGGACGGCATTGCAGAACGTGGCTACTTAAATGTAATGATAGCTATAGTTTGTTTCCCCGATGCACACTTACAGTAGCGTTCTATGGGAAGTGCTGGAACCGATCTTTTTGGTGGTTTTTGTGTTCAACAAAATAGCAAAGAAGTTTTGTTAAGTTGGTAATGCAAGTATGGCTCATGGAAAATCTAAAATATGCTACGGAGAGCTGAGACTTTGCGTGGAAGATGGTGGAGTTTTTCCCCCTTGTGGACCTGAAGTCCTGCACTCTTCATTCTGATCGATACAGAACTTTAGTACATGTCCCATGTGAATACCATAAGGCATAGCAGAATGTCATTATACTTGAGTCCTAACACACATAATTATTGTACAGATAAACACAAAACATCTGTTTAATCATCTAACCTCAGTAAGAATAATTTTCATCTGGGTAAATATCTCAGCATCTTGTATTTGATCAGTTTGGGGGGAAAAGCTACTGTTATATCCTTGCTTTTCTTATTCAAAGCTTTGCTCTTATCTGTTTTCAAATCCCTCCCTGGACGTTAATTTTTATGTTTTCTTTTCATTCATTCCAGGGCTTAATTTCTAATCATTACACAAGGGTAGATAAACTCCCTGGCTTTGATGCTTGATGTCATCATACTTAACAATGCTGTTGGTCCACATGGGGAAACTATTTTGGCATTAATACCTCGCAGACAGAAGCAGAAGTTGTCCCTTTTGCCTGTCCATAGAATGCAAAGGTCCTCGAAGATTCTCAAGTTGATGCTGAATGTCAGTAAAGCTGACAGATTCAAGTAAAGAAATTCTTCCTGAAGGCGTTGAGGTGATGCTGCGCTCCAGAATTTCTAATCAAATTATGGTTTGGCTTCAAATAAGTACAGTTGCGGTGAAATGTCTCTTGAGGTGCTGATATTCCCATTTGTTTACTTCTTAACTGTTTTTGACCTTTTTGCATATGTCTTTATTTTCCATGAACACCAGAAATATTCTTTTATATGAAAACTCACTGAAATGTGACATTATTTCCACATTCCGACTCACTATTCTGTTTCGTACCATTCACATTCATTATTGATCATCGTTGAAGTCGGTGCCTGACGGTAAGGACAGCATGACGGAGAAAGTGCTGTATGTGCACTACAAGGGAACAAAGACGGCAAGAGAATAATTTGACCTTAAATGGAGCTCGGATGTTTTTTAATTAAACTGAGATGACTGAGTGTATGATTGTTAGTGTGTTCATGTGTCAGTATAGAAAGAGACTTTGCAGCTTGGTACACTGAAGTGTAACTCTCGTCACTAAAATGTCCTTTAGTTATATCTGTGACCGGTGTACTGTATATTAACATCTTGTAAGTCAAAGGTTTGAATTACTTCAGTATACCCATGGCATTACTTTTGTTAAGTATTATCCAGGGGCAGAGTGGCCTCTATTAAAAAGAACTAACAAAAGACTGAAACTATTTATCTGTCACCGGGAAGTTTTCGCCTCGTTACTCGTCGTTTAGCACAAAGGTCTTAAATGGTTCATTAACTCAGAGGCCACTTCTATCTGAGCACCAGCACCAGACAGATAATTAAAACACGATGGGCTCACGAAGGAAAGAATTGTTCTCTCCGTTCAGTCCTGATTTTTGGCCCCCTTTTGCTACTTCAGTTCAGATTATGGTGCGCATTCAGACACCCACAGAGATATTTCCTATTGTCTAATACAATGGACAGAAGTATATATTTTTTTTGGTTCAGACCTCATCGGTGAACTGTGATTATTTTTCATATGAAGCATTCAAAGAGGAATGAATTGGAGGGCGCTGGCTGCTGAAATGGATATGGGAGATGGAAAAACTGCTTTGATAAGGACTTTCTTGTAATTTTACAAACTCCTTAGTTAGCTAGCAAGCAAGGCTCATTAGCTGCTGCATGCCCAAGCTAGCAAAGGGCTAATGGCTAGCATAGCATGCAGGCTAAAGGTCCGTATTTAATGTTGCTGTGACGAGCTCTGCTCCCTAAACACCACATGTACATGTTGTTTTTGTACAAGGAGACTAGTAAGTGTGGCCTCATGTTATTTTACTTTTTTCCTGTCCACCACTGATCTGGCCTACTGCTCTAGGATTATCTGGCTTTATCAGCCAACTCATTAACTGCTCATCAGAAATAGCGGTTGCTATTTGTATTTGCAGCCATTCTGTGTTGCTGCAGTGTTTAAAACTTTAAAGTAATGTAAAAAAGGAAATCATGAAATCCATTAAATATATCAATACATGTAAAACAAATATTTTATGTCATTACTTTTGTGTCAAACAAACCATTTCAATTATGGCATATTTGCTTCAGGTGTATGTGTATGGGAAATCTTAATTATTGTGTTATCAGTGAAGACCTCCTACTACCGCCGTCCTGATTAAATAATTTACATAATTGCGTAGATTACTCCCAAACTGCTGGATGGAAATACTTAACGTTCATTAATTAAACGTCAGACTGCTGCTGTACAGTAGTTTCATTCAATGGAGCTCGTTTAAAGAAAGCATATTGACTAAGTTTCCTATAAAGCAATTAGAGGAGAATGTGACTTGAATTTCAACAACAGTTTTTAAAGTATATGCTCTGCATTTTGTAGTTGAGGTCACACGATGGACATTCTACAAGCACCACTTACCACGTAGCAGGTTCCTGGCTTGTTTTTGTGTATCCCCTAACTTGATTCTGGATCTTTGATCGGTGGACTGCTTTCTCTTTCTCTGTTCCACTGTTGAACAAATTGTACCCTGCAGTGCATCCTGCTCGGAGGATGCCAACTACCTGCAGGGCTTGGAATTTACTTTTGGCCTCACTTGCTAAGGTGGCTGTTGGTTACTCTAAACCGGCCTTTCAAAAATATTCCCAAACCAAAACGTGTTTTTCATCATATGGAATTGACATAAAAAGAAACAGTAATTGCATTTGATCATACTTTCATTACAGAATAAATCTCAGATGATTATTTTATATATTATTTATTTGATATTATTCTCCTTCCCATAACCTGCCAAATTGATGCCAGCCGTATAGAAAGGAAGCCGCCTTTGGCTGTCAAAGATTTCCTCTGAAAGGTTGTGTGATTGTGAATATCTGCTGAGTGAAGAGTGTGTGTGTGCTCTGACTTGCTCTGGGAAATGCAAGAAATGCAATTTGAGAGCATTTCACTGTAGAACAGTTTTACCATGCTTGGATGCACGTGACACATTTTTTTCATAGAGGAAATCATTCATATGGTTATAATAATGAACTCAATGCAGCGTCTCGCAACCACTAATACCGGATTCATGTTAATTTTGCATTTGTCAAAACTGTGATTTCTTTTCCTCATTGTTAACAGGAAACTATTAAAAATGAATCAACTCCGTAAGGGACTCAATGTCATATGCTGATGAAATATCAAAACTCGTCATTTTAATCTTAAGCTAATGAGCATTTACTTCAGAATGATTGCAGGTAGTGTATGGAAGATGAAATGAAGGTAATTACCTGTATATTTTCTTGGACTGCAAGACACGATTATTTTCGTTTATTTATTTATTGAATAAATCTGCCTATTCTTTTCTTTCTTTGTTAATTGTTTAGTTTGTGAGATTAATTGTGAAAAAATGCCTCTCAGAGCTCAAGCTGACATCTTCAGATGTATTTCATGTTCGACTAAAATGAGCCCAAAACCCAAAGATATTCAGTTTCAGTATAAAGCAGATTTTTTCACATTTTCTTGCCTGAAAATTGACTAAAAGATTATCAAAATAGTTGCCATTATTTTTCTGTCCACTGACTAATTGATTAACTCCACAATATATTCACAGATAGATACTGCACATACACACGGAGACATTTTTAAATGATGTATGCATATCCACATGCCAGAAATTGTTCAGTAGTCATTCTGATGGTTGTCATCTTGTAGCAGATTTTGAAAATCAACACGGACCAATAATCATCAGTGTGTATATATAACAAATGTACCACGCTTCACTGTAGAAAAGCAATTTCCCTATTTATCTCAGTGGGACAGAAACAGCTGCTAACGTTTAAAGTCCTAAATATCTTCTGCAGCTGCAGGATGTAAATCAAATGAACACTGACCTTTCCACTGCAAGTCATGCTATATGGAAAGGTCTGCTTCATCCTCTGTATCTCAGGCCCTTGTAGGCCCTTTAAAAAAATCTATAGCTGATCCTTAATTTGTCCAATATGGCATTCCTTTTGCATGTACGTGGCCAAGCAGCAGGCGCATGGAGTTGGTTTACTTTTATCTCCCTCAGGTCATTAGTCTTTTTGATCGAGTGTCACCATAAAAAGTGACATGATTGTTTGTGCAGTCGTATTTTTGAGGATATCAAATGACAAACAAGTTACACTGCTGTTGAGCACAGTCGGTCCATAACAATGACTGAAGAGTTGATCAATCTTTATATGTGAAGGTATTTTTAGAAGTTTGGATCATGAAGTTACATTTTTGCTGGTTTTATAATAAATCTGAGGTTTCCAGCAGCTGCATTTTGGTGCATGTCTGCCAACAACCAAAAATGTTACTGTGTTATATTTGCCACAAGATTAAGAAGACAATTGAGCAAAGAAGTTCAGTCTCTCATTTCTAGGAATTAATTTACGGTTCCAAATAAGCTTCCTCATCTCAGCCTCATATATTTGTAGATTCAAACTGGCAGATGCATTCAAATTGTATGCGAGTATATTTCCATGCTTGATCTGCCTCGTCTTCCATGCCAGACATGATCTGCATGTTTAGGCCCAAAAATCATTTAAATATGCAGGGACACCAAAGGGCAACAACAACGGAGAATTATGCTAATGCTGTTCTATTAAATCATGTTTGCCATTGTAATCTTATAATGATAGTACACCAAGCATCTAATAAACTAATAAACGTGATGCAAACAGTTGAAATGATGAAACTCTGTTGAGGTTGCTACAAGCTGCCAAAGCTTGGAGCACGTCTAAAATAGTTTTTACATTTACATTCTCGTCTCAGACTTGGAAAAATAGATGAATGCAATCTTAGATGCCATGGGCGTTTGTTTTCTTATACACCTCCTGTTTCCAGTCTAGCCTTTGCTTCTACCTGAAGAATCCCCGCAGACTTGCGTGCAGTTGAAAATGACACACGACTTTTCTCCCAACAGTCTTTCATCAGCCTTCTTTCATTTTTTTTGCATAAAGTGTTTATGCTGCAGGGGTACAGTCAATAAAAGGTCAAGCCTCATGTGGAGTGATTTTAAATATAGACCAAACCAGACGTCAGAGTCAGACTAATCAGACCGAAGTTGAACTGATTTGATTCATTCAAAGGAGAATATGCAACTACCAGCATGACTTGTCATAATGCAGCCCAGTGATCAAAGTCGGTATAATACAGCAGAATTAAAGACGAGAAATGCAAATGAGTGCTGAGCAGCAGAGGTGGCCACTCAGATGGGTGTCTAGGGTGAGAAAATAAGCATTTCTTAAATCTTTAAGTGGGTTTTATCCAACTTGTGACCTGTGTTCAAAAGTTTCTGAATATCCTCTGGGTGCACATTGGCAGCAGATCTGAAAAGTAGAAACCAGTCAAAGACAATGTTGAATTTAAACGGTTGTAAGCCACCAGAAAGCGAAAAGAGCTACATTTGCATAGGCAGGCTTTACTCACACTCTTTCGTTACCAAACTATTTTAGGACTACAAAAAAAACAAAAAGCATTTTTACAATATAGTGTGTATTTGCATGTTGGCACGTCACCAATACAAGCGGCCCCCAGCCGCTGCTGCGCAACAGTTTATTATCATGTTCCAAATTGTAAATCATGTGTTGTTGTAAATGAAAGAGGCTACTAATGGGCTATCTGGATTAAGTCCATAACCACTGTTTTTCATTTTTTATGTGTTGTGAAGTGTTTTGAAATTTTGGGAACTGTCCTTTTTTAGTGGCTTTAACCCTTCACAGTGATCATTTACCTAGCTGATGTATTTTTTTCTTAAAAATGTGTTCAATCACACAGTGCTTTTTTTTTTTTATTAAAAGATGTTATCAAATGTATTAAGTATGACTGGAGGAAATTACATTAACGTTGTTGTGGAATACGGAAAATGGTCAACTTGCCATAAATCATTTTTAAGTTTAATTTATTTTGGCAACATAATCCTGATGAAGTGTTTCAGGCCTCAAAATATTATTACCATTATCAGTGAGACAGGCTCAAAATGCCACAGCTCATTTAGAGGTACAAAGTCCTGAACATGCCTAATGCATACAAAAAATACATAAGCAGCATATGTAAATCCTAAAAAGCGCTAAATTTAACAGCTGCGCTTTTCAGTGATTTAAATAAATCTATATTTAAAAAACAAAGTGTATCTTTGATTTGCAGTCGTTCTCCCTTTTCCCTTAAGTTTGGAATAACTGCGCTTTTAGCAGGTTCAGCTGTCGAAAGGCCACGGTGTGCGTGCTGTGGTGCAGACTAGAGGCTCTGCTGTGAATGCTCTGCAGCCTCTTGCCAGAGGAGATAAAGTCTGCCGTGAACAAGAGATCGGTATATAGGTTTTGTCCTGTTTTTTAAATTTTTGTTGCACACGCGTCAGACCTTTTTCAGGTGTAGGACGGAATCGACATACAAATCATATTTTAAAATTTGGACTTGGAAGTGTACTATTTTTTTTAATACTAAAGAAATAATATGGTAGCAGTATGAATAACTTATTCATAAATAAATTATGTAGTGTTTATAATTTTTGACTTTACCATCTGTGCTGAGGAGTGTTTAGTTTTATTGAATATCTTATTCTATTCATGTTTCTGACTTTTAAATAGTTCCAGCGTTTATATTAGTTATATTTACAGAGAGTTGTTCTTGGGAGAGATGTATTTCACCCTCCATAAGAAAGCCATTAAATTCACTAATCTGTAAGAGTTATACAATTCAAGCATTAATCTTCAAAATGTGATAAAACTTTATTTCAAACTGTATTTGGCAAAGGGAAGGTTTGCTTGAATGCGGAGATAACTTGGAGATTCTGGAAAGGTTGCAGTTTTCACATAGGAGGAGGCAGTATCAGTCTAGCAGGTCCGAAACCATAAATTGTCAGCAGAGCATACATACATTCTTTGTTCTATTTGCTGCACTGTATATCTTGTTTTAGTGAATAGATTACTGTTAGAGAAACATAAGATGTCATTTTCACTGCCTGTTCTACATCACCGCTTCTTCAGCACAGACATTTTGCTTACTTTGTATATAGTATGTACATGTAGGACCGTTGTCACACACATTTGATGTTTTATGAATTTTTCCTGTCAGTTTTTGAGATGAATTAGAAGTCAAGTATTTATTTGCACATTATGCTTTCATCCACACACATCCTTATTCTAAAATAGCTTGTCTGTACTTGGTGCAGTCTCAGTAATGAAATACTGGAATAATTTGGAATAACGGTGCTCGTACACAATATTAGACCCAGATTGCACAGGATTGCAGTATGTAGTGGATGATGTGGTACAGCATTAATAGCTCCCATTCTTTCATTACTTGTGTGATTGCTATTGATCTGCCAGAGGCTGTTTCAAGGGGCTTTGCAGCTGAGTGCATCATGCCACCTAGACATGCCTGATATATAATATGCCATAATCCGCCATCCTGTATGGAATCCCTACGGCTTTGTATGCAGATGTAGATCACTGTGATTAATGTGAGGGCACTTAGGTTGAAATATTTCTTTTCTATTTCAATTGTTTTTCAAATGAATGGATAGAAGGGTTGCTGGATGGAGAGGTGTAGTGGAATGTATCAAAAGGAAGATAAATGCTTGCTGGTGAGTGTTTGGTCAGCAGAATTTTGTGAGTGTGTGTGTGTGCTTTGGATATAACTGTGTTCCACAAGGTTGATTGAATTTCAGATTATGCTCACCCACCAGCATACATCTACGTGCATTTTGCCTTCATTTTGCATGCAAGACATTATGTCAGGTTAACTGTTAAAGTGGCAGGAGCACAGCACTCTTCCACAGCACCACGTCCTCAAACTATGAGGAGTTTCATGATTAACACTGATCGTTGCAAATAAGTTTAATTATTCCTCAGTATGTCAGCCAATGCTACCTCTGTTCAACAGCATATTGCACATGTCTCTGTGCTGCTTCTAATAACGATAACTAGACTTGCAAGCAGTAAGTAGGTATTAAAGGTGAACCGTTTCACACCTCATTCGCAAGTTGTCTTTTAGGTTTAGGTCCCTGAAAACCGAGGAAAGCAAGAATGTAATGATTGTACATTTGTGACACTGCTTGCTAACTTTCCCGCCCACCTGTGTGTTGTGACTTCCAGGAGGCAGTTGGGGAGACCGCAGGAGTCCACGGGCCAGCGGAGGACAGGAAGGAGAAAGTGCCCAGCCCCCATCTCAGCCAATTGGTGGTCCTCACTAACAGTGGTACTCTTTATGGGCTAGCACAGAGGGTGGTGGCCACTGAGTCTCTGTAAGTACTCGCTGCAGTAAAACCACAATTACTTTGCGGTGATACTACTTGAAAACTTACTCTGTGCATTACATAAACATAAACCATGTTGCAATTGAAGCACTTATAAAGCAAGCAGTGTAATCCTACGCTACGACAACACACCGCAATGTAGGGTTTTATTCTGCTGGTGTGACAGCAGTGCTTGTTTGATGTTGTCACTCATGTGTCCTGGCGCTGTAATGTACCTTGTGTTATGTTCATCGACGCATTTTCTCTGATCAAGATAAAGGGGCTGGATTTTGCAAACCGCCTCTCCTCAAGGTTCTCGTAGTTTCATTAGGCAGCGTTACGCAGTCTGGCCATCAAGGTTTTGCACTACCTGCAGTGTGTGTTTGTGTGTGGAATTTCTGTTTTCAATATTCACATCAATAAAGATTGTTGAATTGAAAAGAAATAAATGTTATTTAAATAGAAGGAGAGAGGGGGAGTCTTACTTTACCCCTGTAATAGAATTCCTAGCTTTCACCCTATAATTTACTATTCGTGTAAAACCTTCGCAATCAGTAGTTCACTTAGTGTTTTTCCTGTGTGGTTATTCTCCCTCTCTATCTTTGTCTATTACTTCCACACACACTGCACAAAAGCACCCTCATACATAATTAGGTCAAACTAGTGTCAGTGTTGACACCTCTTGGACCCCGAGGAGCCGGCAGTGTACAAGTGCTTCATAATGAAAGTCTGTAAACCGAAGGCCCAGATGTCTCCGCTGCAAAAATGCTGAATAGGCTTACACTCTGTCACACAAAGTTTTTCATCGGAGGCAGGCAACAAGCTCAGAAGAATAATGAAAGTATAAAAGCTGAAGTGCAGAGGTGAAGATATATCTTGGGTGAAGTTTAAAGGAAAAGAGCCCCTGATGAGGAAGGGGACTGACTTATTCTGGGCAGAACTGCATGAAAACCTTTTCTGTCCGAAAAGGTGTTGTTTGAAAAGGCAGCTAACCTTAGTGTGTAGTGTGAGAGCCTCTGACATCTCAGGCATATGCCATTTTAAACATCTTCTTGTGGGGGGGATCACAGATGCCCCTCTCGCTGTTGGTCGCCCTTCTAGCTGTTGTTCAGGTCTCGTGTTTAAACGAGCGTGATCAGATAACCGTGAACTGCAGGGTGGGCTTTTTTTCCCCCCACACTGCACCATGTTGCCGAGGTAAGCACAAGCTGTTCCAGCTAACCTTAATGTGTTAATGTTTTCTCTGCTCCATGTAAACACATGTCCACTGGGCTCATTTATGGGCCGCTGGCCGTGTTTAATGTAGTGCTTTCAGATTTACTGTTAACCGGA
Organism: Gadopsis marmoratus; assembly: GCA_036023855.1. NCBI lineage: Eukaryota > Metazoa > Chordata > Actinopteri > Centrarchiformes > Percichthyidae > Gadopsis > Gadopsis marmoratus. The sequence goes on along the minus strand of JAVQJF010085307.1, from coordinate 12,257 downwards.
CAGCACTTTATAAAATGAATTCTTGCGTTAAACATAAAGATTTCTGTTGGGATTCTCAGCATTCGCTGCCGAGCAGCATCCTTGCAGGTGATCTGTTTATGGAGCGTCGGGCCAGCTTTTGAACTGAAATATCTCAATTATTGGATAAATCTGCCATGCCGTGATTGGAAATAGCATACACTTTAGCTGAGGCTAAAGGATTTTTTATGTTTTTACCCATCTTCCCTCATAAACGCCCTCTTTAAAAGGAGAAGATTGTACTAATGTAGCTTTTCAGTACTCTTGCATCCATTGTTAGTTGTGTTCTGCTGCAACTTATACTTTTTATACTTTTTACATCATATATCCCACCCTTTTAACATAGCAAGATAAGTAAAAACTTAATATAACACATAATTTAAGATGTGTTATTTTTAATTGATATTTCTGCTAGCCTGATTTTAAAAGACCAGGGTATATTGGCAAGTATCAGCTTATTGAAAATATATTGGTATCGCTGCATTTGTTGGGCAATAATTAATAAGGAAATTCAGTAAAGACATGGAAAAGACAGTTTCGCCATTACATAGTTTGCCCAGCAGAAACCACTGACAAGTTCATGTTTAAAATGAGAAATTCTGGCCCTTGGACAAATGGAGTTGATGACACCTGCATTAAACTGTAATGATCACAGGCTCGGAGAACATGCTCAGAGCGTGCACGTTAGCATCAGTAAAGGTAAATATAAGTCACAGAACTGCAGATCTGTCTCCAGGTTGTGCAGACAGCATTTCTTAAATGTCTGTTTCTTAAAGTGATAAAGTGTCCACTTTATCAAATTCACAGAGGTTTAATTCAGATCTAAATCTGAAGATTGTGAGGATTCAAAGGCTTTACCTGCTTTCTATGAAGTCTATTGCTGTTGTGTCAGATGAGAAAGGCTGAGCTTAATTTCAGAAGCTTTCCAAGTCCAGCATTCCGTCTTCCTGTTGTGCTGTGGGACAAAGACTTGAGGTGATGCTTTGTGAAGAAGCCCAACTACTATCTGTAATTGTCAGTTGTTCTAACTCTGGTCCTCAAAGCAAAATTCAAACAAAAGTAGTATCCACTTAATTTCAATAGATCTGTCACTCTTTAATAATACAAAAACAAGACCGTTTGTTTTTGTCTTTGTTGGGTGCCATGGCAGATAATTTTTTTCAGAACATATTACCACTGAGCTGAATTAACTTGCGGTTTCTGTTTGTTTTTTTCTCAGCGTGTTTCTGGCCGAACAGTTTGAATCCCTCCAGTCCCACCTGGACACAATGATGCCTGCAGCCAAGAAACCCTTCCTGCAGCAGTTTTATTCCCAGGTACTCTTGCACCGTCTCTCTAAAATCTGTGCGATTACAGTAACTGTTAATCATGTCGTCGCTGTCCGCTACAGGGAGGGTTTTACCAAACATCTGACTATGGTTGTACCAAACATTTCATTATCATTCATTTTAACCTGTCATAGAATCTAAATTCTTTGGAAATTCACTGTTAATAATTGTTTTATATCGTGTAGCCACATGTGTTAGCCTTTTTGGTCATATGAAAACCCATTACTGTCCAAATGAGTATGATGACCAGTGCATGAGGCTATTGCTTTGCAAGCTTGTCATGTGCCCGTCTCTGAGGCTTGGATGGCGTAAGGTTTTGAACAGACAATTTTCATCCAATTTAATCTTAATCTCATGATACTAACAGGCACTCATCTTCTGCATCAACGTCTGCAACATATGCCTGGTATCTTTCATTTATTGTGCTCTGAAAAAAACATTCTTGTTGCATTCACTCCTTTAGTTGTAACCATCATTCTGCCTTTTGGTTTTCTTTAAAAGCCTATTTCTCTGCAACCCAGCATTCAGTCCTGTTCTCGATCAACAAAGGAGAAAATTGTCTGTCATTCATAACCACACAGGTAGCTCTTTCCCAGTCTTTCAGTTTTTTTTGTCCATTTGACATTTGAAATGTTCAGGTACACAGATAGGTCTGTTTTCCCCAAAAGTCAAATGAATGTCTTGCCCTATAATTTCACCCTTGGAAATATTGCGCAATCGATGACGTTCTGTTACATGTGTATCACAGAAAAGACCCTTGCTGCTTGCATAACATTTTGAAAACATGTTGAATATAATACACGTACATGTATTCTCCCTTCCTTCTCTCAGACGGTGTCTACAGCCAGTGAACTTCGGAAACCAATATACTGGATTGTTGCAGCCAAGGCCATCGACTACGAGCAAATGTTGCTCTTGATGGCCGGAGTTAAATGGGACATTAGGGAGATAATGTCACAGCATAATGTTTATGTGGACGTCCTGTTAAAGGTAATGTTGCCTAAGAAGTGTTATGTGCTATACTGTAGCTTAGTAGAACAAGGAGCAAGAACAAGGTGTAAACATGGTTCTGATATATTGTCACATTTTACATTGTTCATAGCTAGCGTATTAGCAAACAGTGGCTTATTTACACATCCAGCAGACATGGAGCAACATTAGCATTCATTTGGAGTTGTGTTTCTGGTCAACCAACTAACCTAAGTCCAATATTCACTCTTCTTTTAGCTTTTAACTCAAATATATCTGGATCTTTAGCAGCTAAATGCTCCACTTTGTTTACTTGCTAGTCACTAACTTTGTCTGCCGGTAGGCAGCTTACAGTCAGGAAACACTGGACGAGAGGTTGATGAGAAGAGTGAGCCGAACAGTAAGGTTGCAGCCTGGAAAACCAAAACAATGAGCTAAAAGACTCTAAACACTCTGTTAAGATGAGTGAAACTGCAATGTCGGGTCATAATTATCTGTGGATTTGTTACAACCCCTTCTATCCATTGTTAATATAAAGATATTGATTAGTGCATCATTAGTAGACTTCACTGCAACATTTTTTCACATTCAATAGAGATAATATACAACCATCTCTCCATTAAGATTGTTGCATAATTTAGGTCACTGAGACTCCTTGTCAAGACAGCTGGTGTCCCTATTAAAATCCTTTTTACTGTTCTAGTGTTTTATATTTGGGAAAAGTTCGGAATTGTCCCAATTTCTTTTCCTTTTTCCCCAAACAAATAACTCACAACTGCAGCCCTCTCAGTGTCATTCAATATCCACAGTATAAAAGAACACACTGTAATAGCAGCTGTAATAGATTTGCTTTTATGTAGCGGGGATTTTCCTCACATATTGTTTTGTACTGTGAAATACAACCTGGGTTATCTTTATCTGTGTCATTTACATAAAGGACTGCACTTTATTCCACTTAAAGTCAAGAACTCCTACATTCCTCTTGTTGTCCCTATTCAGTTTAAAGTCATTCGAGGGAACTTTAATATCAATTATTTGGGATGGGGTGAATCATTTAGCACATGGGTGAGCTGTTGAAGCCCCTGAAGTTTCAGCTTCATTTGAGTTCACCGCTCGCAGACGTATTTCTGGAATTGGAAGCTTTCCACTAAATGTGTGCCTTTTATGCATGCCGGCCACCTATCCTATTATACATTTTGCATGGAGAGACAGAAAGGTCTGAAGGGCTCGCTGTGGTGTGAAAGCCTGACCAGCACCAAAGCAAGACAAATCCCCATATATGCATCAGCATGTCTTCGAGAGCTGTTTATTAAATCCCACTTAAAATCTCAGATGTTGTTAAAATAGGTACATATAAATATATGCACATCCAGCCACAGTTAAAGGTCATCTGCTAATAATAAAAGAACTCCACTCACCTTTTGAATTCCTGAATGGCTCATACATCTCTGTCTAACTAACATAGCTTATGAGCTAAACTTCCCATGGGGAAAATCTCTCTCTCACTGGCCTGGTTGAAATGCGTAACCGTGTCCAAATGGTGCAGGTGATGGACTGACATGGTGCATACTACAACTAGCATGTACCTTTCCCCATCAGCTGCTAATGGCCTTCTCAGCCAACTTGTCAGACACTCATAATGCATATGGATTGTGTTATGTGCATTGATTGAAGAGAGTGTGCTGCATTTTGTTGTACTGCAGTCAGGAGGATATTTTATTCATGAATTCAGGTTGATCACTAGCATTCAACAATGGCATTGATTTGCATATAAAGTGGCAAGGAAACGCAGCAGCCGCCGAATGACTTCATTGACAAAATGCTTAAGTCAGAAACTACTGTGCGACTGTTTGTGAATGAATAATATTTCATTCTTGCCAAATTAACAGCAATATTCCAGGCTCATTAAATCCTTCAGACATGTATTTGCACACACACACATTAGAAAACCACGTACATCTTCTGAGACCCCTCCATCATATTTATGTCCAATTCTTATGTACTGCAATTTTTCCCCTACAAACAGCGGCATAATATCATAATCGTATAATTTCATGCATAATTGATCATTTCAGAGTGCAGCGAGTACACTGCAAGTGTTTTAGCATAGCTTTGATTCCTGCAGCCTGCATTTTCCTCTGGGATATTTCCTCTTTATTCTTTGTGTTAAAACACAAAAGAGAGAATATTCGGAGGCCAGTTGTAACAAAACCCTCATGACTGCTGTCCTTTTTTTTGTGCTTGTCATGGGAATTATATCTTTTAGCAAGAAATGGTGAGATTCCTGCAGAGAAGATGTTACTACACGTGTCAAAGGTCATGTCAGTTAGGTATTAAAATATATAAATTAAAAAAGCCCAAAGGCAGACAAAGGGTCTAGTTGGGATGTTCAGTACAATTTGGCAGCGCATAAATGACTTGTTTGAGTGCATGATTTGTGGCTTTGCTGGATTCATACTTCCTGCCCCCGTCTGTTCAGTACATCAGGACGTTGTGTCAGTCCAGACTGCAAAGTTGTTAAAGTAGAGTTGTGGTACAATAACCCAGACGTACTGCAGGCTGCTTACTCCAGGGGAAATATTATTTAGCTTTGATCTGATTTAATTAACCCACTATTGCTTGAACGACTACCACAGGATGTGCTGGAATGATAAATGACCAAAGCATTAATAAGAAGAGATTGACACAAACCTCTGATCCACTTTATTCTTCGCAGACTGTAAATAATTGGGTTTTGCAATTCACAGCGTGAGGTAGTTTTATAACTCTGTTCAGCTTCTCCAAGTTAAGATTCGGGAAGCGAGTGTTGGGCGTTATCCAGGAACACGGAGTAGCTGAGAGCTACTCAGAGGGAATATATTTATGTTGTTGTTCATGAAGACTTTTATTTTGTTTATGGCCCCAGAGTGGTTTGTTGCCTGTTCAGACTGCAGGTCTCCACTGTTCTTCTATAGCACGTAGGTTTATTTAGTGTTGTAATATACCATTCACAAGCTGGCATTTTCTTACCGTTACATTTTGTGGATGTGTCTCTTATAACACAATATTAATGTGTCTTATTACATGACAGACACTGATTATACATTTTCCAATTAAATGAATTCACCTCTTGAACGAGATTTATTTCTGCTTGTTTTTATTATACTGTAGTTAACTCTTGTGTTCACCTGTGCTTTTCTCCTCCACCTTCCCAGGAGTTTGAGCAATTTAACAAGCGGCTGAGTGATGTTTCCAGACATGTGCGCATCCCGCTGCCTGTGTCCAACGTCCTGTGGGAGCACTGCATCCGCCTGGCCAACAGGACTCTTGTAGAAGGGTAAGAGAGTCATAAAACACCTCTTCCGCGTCAAGGGGATGAGTGCAGCCCGGCGCCAAGTCACTTACTATGAATTATTGTTAAATCTTTTGTAGCAAAACGCCATTTTGTTGTGCATAATATTTTCCCTTTTTCCTTCTGTATCAGTGACTCAGAAAAGTCCCCGAACTGTGCAAATGTACAAAGTTGTGTATTTAGACAAAAAAGAAAGTATTGAATTACGTTTGATGAATCTCCACACATTCATTCAATATTTGATGAAAAGACAATTCTGTGTACGCGTACTTTGTTGCAGTTGTGCAATCTGTATGTTTTAACTCACTGCCTAATGAAGAGCAAACACAGACACAGTTTGTAAGCAAAAGTCACATGGACTCACAAGCAGCTCAATTCTTTATAACTTGTCAAACTACACATTTAGAGACTTTAATGGGATTTAGAGGCAGAGGGAGTTGAGACAAGTTTGATTGCCGTTCCTGTAAGTTTATCTGAGCATGGTGGACCTCTCTGTACACTTTGTAGATGACTATTTATTCCCACTAAGAGCATTTGAAGAGCAAGAGTACAATTCCAGACTTCAGTTTGCCCTTGGTTGATTTTGTGACACCAGCCTTTCCCACACAAGTAACATTCATTTCTTTATATCTACAAAAACATGTTCATATCCAAGTTTAAGTTGGACTGTTGTCATCTACCTGAACATATTTAGGGACTAAAAGCTCCAACGGTCAGATGTACCATGAACATCTTTGTTCTGAATGCTCTTGTACTGTTTTCCTGCAAAAATATATTTAAATTGTGGTATTTTGTGGAAATTATGCCTGTTGGATAGCAGTTCCTACCAGATTACATGCAAAAGGCAGCATCTTAAAACCATTGAATATGACAATAATGGAGTTTGTCAGTACAGTAAAAGCCTCAGTCAGCAGTAAGGTTGTGTGTATTAAATATGTATTTAGGGTATCGCAGGCGGCTATTCGAGTAGCAATTCAGTGCTATTCAAGTTGATATTGGATGCGCTGCAAGGAGGAAGGAAATGTGCACCAAACACAAAGATGGCTCAGTCTGCATTGTAGCGTGATGAATAATTCAAAACAGTAATGTAACTGAGCTAAATCCAGTACAGACCTGTAGGATAGTGGTTTTATTTCTTAAAACTATGAGGGGAGGGGAGGGGTTGGAAATGTAAGTCTGTTGTCTTTTCTTGTTTCTCGAAAAAGTCACGTTACTCTCAGGCTGCAGCCGTAGATGTTGTGCCTAAGAATGTGTCATGTAGATGCACCAAACAGCATTGGTGGGTTATAGCATCACATCACCCCCCCCCACCCCATCCCTTGTGTCACAGAAAAGCCTATAGAGGGGGACTTCTATCTTTAATTCCTTTTCTCACTGTTTAGCCCTCAGTTTGAACATCTGCACATCATAAATTAAAATAAAGAAAAAATCTTTCCAAAGTATGTTGTCAAGCACCATGAAGAACAGGGGGAATTAGCTGCAGAACATAAGAAACTTGATGCCAAGTTTCTTTGGCATAATCCCCCAAGAAAACCACTCCATCGCTTCCTCTCCTCATGCTGGCAACCCCTTCCATGTCACATTCCTCCAGCTTCACCAAAAACCCATCAGGGAATCGCATGACACAGGCCACTCACGCAAACCGCAGAACGCTCTTGACACGTCCCTTGTAATGCATTTCACCGCTTTCTCCCTTGTAAGCGAGCCATATGGGTTGTGATAGGTGACAGAACGTCAGTGTTTTTTTTTCCCTCAGCACCTGCATTCTGTTTATACTCAGCGTGTGTGCATCGAGTGAATGTGTGAAATAGGTTTTTAGATTTGAAGGTGTGATATTAAAAAAACAAAAAAAAAGTCTGATCAGACGGACTTGATTTACAGCAACACTGATTCAGGCCGACTGGATGGTAACGAAGCGCTAACAGCTCACAGTTATCATGAGCTTACACACATTTAATTGGGAACAAGAAATTGACTGATGTGTGGAAGCCAAAGTCGTCCTGGGCTGCTAATTTGTGCAGGTTACAGTGAAGGTGTTGGTGAGGTTGTAATGGCAGACTCGGCAAATGGTTTATGTTAAAAACAAATGCTTAAGTAGTGTTTTCAGGAAGGAGAGACATGGACTTAAAGCAAATGTGGAATGTTTGCCCTCACCCACTGAGAAAAGGGAACATGTTTACCTCCCAACACATTTTCTGAGTGCTTTTCGTCCCATTGCGTAAGAGAACTTTTCAACCCTTTCCAATGAGAAAATGGCCCATTACGACTGCGATGCTGTGCAAATGTAAGTTGCTGTTGCAGACTTCTGCCGTGTGTTTACTTCTGCCAGTACATTTCTTCCACACACACATAAACACACACACACATCTTCCAGTGGGGTGCTCTGGCACACCAAGGCGAAGTGGTCATATTTGTTTGTTTGTACTCGGACTCCATCACCCTGTTATTCAGTTTCTCTGTCCAGCGTTTGTCTCCCCTAGAGGCTCGCAGAAATGGCTCTTGTTAGCATTCTGAGCCAAAGCTCAAACACTCAGCACCAAAGTCTGGCAGGCCTGACGAGCAAAAGAGAGGATGGCAGAGAGAGGTGAGGAAAGAGAGAGAGATGTTGAGGCAGATAATGGAAACAGAACAGAGAGGAGAAAAAAAAAGTGTGAGACAGAGAGCAGGCCTGTCTGCGTGGTGTGTTAATGTTCTGTAGATGTCGCACGCACGCACGCACGCACATTGACCTGCCAGTGGACATCAGTCCCCACTGCCAAACACACACACACACACACACACTGGAATACATGTGTACTCTGGCCCACACATGTTTTACTGACACAGCACAGACAGCTGTGTGGACCGACCTGACTTCATATTTAATATAGGACACATGCAGACACAGTCATAATGTAAGTCCTACTTTTTAAACTTTTATTTATCTTTGAGTTGCTTCTGTCATAAACATACACATAACACGCTTGTCCAAATATCACAAAACAAGACAAAAGGAAACAAACACCAAACCTAAAAACACAGATTCAATCCAACACTTGCAGGGACAAAAAGAAGCATGGCAGGATCAAAAGGCAAAAAGTGAATGTGTTCTGCTCTGCCTGTGCTACATTACAGACTTAAATGAAATGTGTTACATGCAGATTAAATTATTGTAGGTATTACTCACACAATGTAGACTGAGAACCAGATGAATCTGCAAGCTGATGTTTTATTTGCTCTGGCAGATGCGTCTGGTCCCCCCTCCCATTCACTCAGATTTCCAGCCAACGTGGCCCGGGTCGGGCCAATCGCAACCATCCATTTGATATGATGACTGTACAGAGGAGTATTTTCTCTAAAAGTACAAAAAAACAACTTAGCACTTAAACCATAAGGTGATAAGAAAGATGTGTTTTGCCGTACGTCTATCAGGATTCGCTCATCGCTGCATCACACGTTTCATTCCTATGACTGTTTGTAGGTCTATCCAATTGCATCCAGAGGTCTGCGCCCGTTGAAAACGCCTCTCGGAAATCGAAAGTGAACTGAGAGGTTCCAGAGTTATTCACATTTGTGAATTGGTCTGGCGACGTCAGGCTGCATGCAATGAGTACATTTACTGAAATATTTACTACATTTCTCCAGTTTGTACACTTCTTTTTAAAAGCTCTAATGGATTCCGGGTGTCTCTCGTCATCTGGTAACCTAAATCACCACACATTTCTTTGATTACTTTGCTGCTGGACTTTTGACAGTATTTCAATTTTGACTCGAACAGTGATGAAAATTGGCACATGACTAGCTCAGACACATCTTCCAGACAATTTTTGATGCATAACAAATTCACAGTGAAAAACAATCAGGAGGTAAAATGGAAAAAAATTTAAACCAATGCAATATGAATCTCACCGTAATATACAGAGACACGTTTGCCTGTAATTTTTCAGTCAGTAGGAGTGGAGAGTCAGTCTTGAATCAATAATCGTCATCTGACATTTAAACGAGCAGCATCCTGTGACCAACACCTGATGACTTCCAAATAAAATGAATGGCAAAGAATTTCTTTCCGCTCATTGCCTTCTTGTACCTGTATACGTTGCACTAATCTCTTTACTGCTGTTTTGTCTTCTATCTACTATAGCTACGCTAATGTGAAGAAATGCAGCAATGAGGGCCGCGCCCTGATGCAGCTGGACTTCCAGCAGTTCCTCATGAAGCTGGAGAAGCTGACCGACCTGCGACCCATCCCCGATAAGGAGTTTGTCGAGACCTACATCAAGGCCTATTACCTGACGGAGAATGACATGGAGCAGTTTATCAAGAATCACAGGGTGAGATGGGCTGGTGGATAGAGGAGGTTCTATGCAACGCAAAATGATAAATTTATTTTAAGTTGTTTGTTTTCCTGCAAAGTCCTAACATCTGCATTTCGCTGGAAGCCTCACGCTGAGAGACAGCATGTCCGTTTTGGTGACCGCCTGTTTGTGTTTCCATGCAGGAGTACTCCATGAAGCAGCTGGCCAACTTGGTGAACGTTTGTCTGGGCTCACATATAAACAAGAAGGCTCGTCAGAAACTGCTGGCGGCCATCGATGACATTGACAGACCCAAGAGATAGACTGATGAATAAAGCAGGCCCTAGACGTGTCAACCAGCAACAGAGAGGGACGCTCCCACAGTGGAGCGCAGCGTAGAATGTCTTCATTTTCAGTTTAGAGCCTACATGTTGGGTGTGTGTCCAATGGGCTGTACAGTACATACAGAAGTAGAGCTACTGTATCCACCAAGTTAAAGCTCACATGTTAGCCACATGCTACTTGTCGGTTAATCTACAATCCTTATGTGGTCAAAAACATGAACCGTCACTTGTTGAATGCACCGCTAATGGACATAAGTACTCACACTTTCACTCTCAAGCATGCTGCAGTTACTCTATGCATACTTGTACCATAATGCATGCCCTCTCATTTTCATTAAACAATCATGCCGCTTGTGAAGTTTCTCTGCAATTCTTTTCGAGTACAGTATCGAACAGTGTAATGTGTGCAGTTTGCGACATTCCATCTGTTTTCACCGAAAGTGCTCAATTTCTGATACAACTCCTACCTTGAGATTAAACGACACTCATGAACGTTCATGAGTTGCTAAATTTGATAGTCACATAATGTTGTTTTGTGGTGAATACGTCCCAATTGCAGATCCAAGTCTGTAGTATATAAAGCTTTGTCACATGATTGAATGTGCCCCCAGATGGAATTACAGTAGATCTGGCTTATTAATCACTTTAATCATTCATTATAAATTATTCCAGCTCATGTGTTCGCTGTATATTATTTCACTTCAGGGTATTTGTTGTGCCTGACTGGATGCTCTGCTTCTTTGTTTTGTTGGTAAGTTACATAAATCTAATATAATGATGATTCTGAAAATAATATAAATTCTTGTAGTTAGCATTAACATACAGCATATGTGCACCAGCTGCATTTGATTGTTTGCCAGTTGTCATATCTGAGGAGGAAATGATTTGATTGTCCCGGGGTCCTGAAAATCTTTGTCAAAGTGCTTCTCATAGAATACAGTCACCGGACTTCTTGCTGAGCAGTGAAATGTTGGCTTGTTTTTTTTAATCTGTTAATCAGTTTTGTAGGTTTGTGCAGTGAGTACTGATATGTGATTTCTCATGAGTTAGTAGTTGAAGTGTGTTGAGCACAAGAGCTTTCCTCCAAGGCTGTAAGCCCCCTCCGGTCATCTCCATAAGTTTATCTTGACCTGCCAGGAGGGCAGATTGAGTAACTGTTAAAAGAAAATAGAAAGTCACACATCTTTTATTACAGCTTCATGTTTTGTGTGCGACTATTCCAAGAAGAATACTGTAAATGTGAATGTTTTGAACAATGTATTTATTTCTTGCTTTTGTGTCTTGTTTTGGTTTTTATATGATAATTGCTGGCCGTGTGCTGTCATTTATCACCACTCAGTATCTTCTAACTTGTCAACTTGAAGCTATTTAAACATTGTCCAATTATGGGTCAAGTGCACTATAGTGAAAATCAGTAATCACTGTCGTAACTGTAGGTAGAACCAAACTAATTCTAACATAATAAACACACTAATAGACTTATTATTGTCTCTATTATTCTTACCAACTTCATCCTCGCATTTCCATGAATCAACTGCATAATTTAAATCATATCCAACCTTTAAAATCTTTGCTCCAGCAGGTTTAGATGAGTCATTGTTGCTGTTCATCAGAATATATGAGTGTTACCTTTCTATAGCGCAGCTGTCCATCCTAATGATGCTTTACTCTGCCAGGAGCAGGACACTGTCGGATTAATTAACGTGGCTTCCTGTGTGGTTACAAGCCCTCGGCCTTCCTGTTTAGGAGAAGCCTACTGATCAGGTTGAAATGAAAGCGCTGTGAAGGACTCATAACTTTGATGACTCACTCATTGTACATACAGTGGGGGAAATAAGTATTGAACACATCAATATTTTGTCCAGTAAATGTATTTCCAATGAGCCTATTCAAGTGAAATTTGCACCAGACGTTGGTATTAACTCAAACAATCCAAAAAAAAAATCTGAAGATCAAAGTCCATATGTAAATAAAGTTATGTGTAAGAAAGTGG
>JAVQJF010085297.1:0-11350 GCA_036023855.1 Gadopsis marmoratus | reverse complement strand
AAATTGGGGACAAAGAAGGTTGGGTGGGTGGAAAAAGGAATGGTTGTAGTAACAGAGGGGAAAGGAGGGAAGAAGTAACAATTGGTCGTGGGGCGTGCAGTCAGTTGGCAAGAGTTGAGGTGAGGGGTTTTTAATACAAAAATGGGGGAGGGGGAGACAGAAAAAGAATAGAGAAAAAGGAAGTAAAAAACAAGGTCAGTATACACAAAGAAATGTAGTGCTTCAGACAGTAGAACTGGCTAAATTAAAATGCACTGTCACTATGGGAACACTAGGAGAAAAAGAAGAGAAAAAAGATTAACAATGAAATACAGAAAAGGGCAGAGACAATATGTACTTTTAAATTACATACTACGTTTGTTTAGATTAAAAATTACATAATAAAACAGTCAAATCTGAATATCAATTTTAATAATCCTTTTCCAACTTAAAAGCTGATCTTAAAATGAACACTTACTGTAATCACTATATAACTACAGTAATTGTAATGAGTGTGACTGACTACTTATACTGTACATGCTACACACTATAAAAATTAAAAACCTAAATCACGGACATGATGCGTTTCTTTAAAAAAATACAAAGAAAAAAAGTAATATTGTCTCTCCAACAACTCAAGAATGATTTCAACTAATGGACAAAAATGAAGATATGAAATGGTAAGTAAAAAAACAAAAAAAGAAGTTAGTGTTTTGAATAAACTTAAAATTCACAGTGAGCAAGTGGCAGGTCAGAAATGCAGCAGGTTTTGTCAAACAGAGAGGTCCTGAAAGAGAAGAGGTTTCGACTCGATGACCCCCTTTTAATTAAAAACAGTGGTATGGGTATCTAGATTAAAATCCCATGGAGGTGATGGGAAATGGGGGGCCACACACTCTCGTCTTGAACAAATATGGATTCCAGGTCCATGAACCATAGTATAAACAAATGGCACTAACATTTTAACATTTCTCAGCATTGCAGAGGCAGGAAGTAGAACACTGTAAGCCTAATGAGCACACTGACCTCAGGGTTCAGATTGCTGACCAACAAGACATGGTGTCCTCCAGAGTGACCGAGCCCTGACAGACCGAGTCTGCTAGCGGCCGCTGCTGCAGCCGCCATGCCACCATGGCCCACACCCAGAGATGCAAGGGCACCGGGAATGCCAGGCATTGACAGACCTGAGAGGAATAAAATATTAATTATTTTGGGTTCTCCTCATAGTGAAGGGATCTGCCAAGGGGAATACAAAAACTGGGAAATATAAGCATGTTAGCCAAGATACAGTTGGTAGTACAGAAGTGTTTGAAGAAATACAGGTCTCATTATAAATAGAATCGCAGTTTTTTAAAATGTTTGTGTTCTGACCTGTCTGTTGGATGGCAAAGGTTGGGGGGAAAGCATGAGCTCCACCATAGGGAGAGGCTGAGATTAAGCCCGGAGCAGCTGGGACAAGAGGGTAACAAAACAAAATAAGACAAACTTCTCCATCAAATGTCTTCTTGCAATATTAAAAAAAAATATATTTTTTCAAGGAATCAAAGAAAATGCAAAAAACAGTAAGTGAACTGGTAAATAATTGACATATTTGGTGACATAGATGCACTAATTTAAAGGCAACTAGACCATGTATACATAGGCTTGTTAACATTTGTAAATGTAATCAGAACCAAACACCTCTTTAAATCATGTCCCAATCTTACCAAATGCAGCAGCTGCCATGGTCTGGTGGTCAATGGAGGCCTGCGAATCTGCAGTGGGGAGGTCTGGGCGGGTGTAATCCCTGCTCTTGTCGTTGTTGTACTTGACATTGAGGCTGGTGAGCTTCGAGAAGCTGATTCTCAGGGTACAGCAGGCGTTGTAGATGTTCTGTCCATCCAGAGACTGAGATAATGGAGCATTAGTCTTAAGATAACGCAAGCGGCGTTTTACACTGGTGATTTGAAGTACAGTTTTATGTTTGATCAATTGTTCCCACGGTGTACACACTGCACTGAAGCTGCAATAGTCTCTTTTGCAGCAGGGTTGAGATTGGCCACGACAAAGAAACCAATTTAAAGCAACGCTCCCAGTGATCTGTTAAGCAATGTTAACAACCTCAAAGTGAAACATCATGACAAAGACAGCAGTAGTTGTACTAGTCTTACCAGTTTGGCGTGCTGAGCAGTCATGCCATCAGCATATTGGATCAGAGCCTGGAACTGGTTGTTCTTCGTGAAAGTGATGATCTTCAGCACAGTGCCAAACTTAGAGAAGATCTGGGGAGGGGAGACAGCATGATTAGGGATGACATCATGACGCCAGACTTCAGGAAAAAACAAAACCCAACATTCTCATTACAACTGTACTGGAAGATAATCATAAAGGGAATACATTTCTATCTTCTTTTTTTTTTAAAAAAGTCCCACAATTACCAACATGCATATTCTGTTTATGTAGCACAACCAGATTTTCAAAGAATATCGCAGAGAATGTAATAAATGTGAACCATGAACATTTCTCAGTAACACCATAAAAGAAAATAAACAAATTTAAAAAAGAGTAAATATTCAGTGTCACTTAAAATGTTCAAGAACAATGACACCCTGAAAATAGAAACCTAGTTAAGTGAATATGAAACCAGTCAACCACACCACCCAAAGTACAAGGTGTGTTCAGACAATAAAAAGAACCAGCAAGACAATAATATATGGTGAAGTCTGTGAAACAACTACGTAACTGTAGTGGCTCAGCCAAACTACTTCTACTGCCTGTGTACCTGGTGCAGTACATCCAGGGTGACGGGGTAGAAGAGGTTTTCCACTATGACTCTGAGTACAGGGCTTTGGGACGTTCCTCCTCCTCCGATGCTACCTGCATCTGCAGAAATGGCCATGCTTCCCATCCCACCTCCATGCAGTGCATTGACTGCCTGCAGAGCTGCCTGGGCACGCTAAGTAGAAAAGACGTTTTTAGCATGGACGGAGAAACGCTTGCAGTAATAAATAAAGTGGGTGACAATTTTGCATTAGATATGAGAATGATGTACGCGTAAGCCCTTACCACTTGGTTGGGAGAGTTGTCCGTCTTGAGCTCCTTATGGGTTGAGTACTGCATGTAAATGGGGTGGTTTCTGATGACAGGGGTGACAGAGGAGTAGTAGCTCACCATCGTCTGTGCACACTCCTCGCTATTCAGTTCCAAGAATGCCTGCAGAGGACCAGAGAAACATTCAATTAATACGGTGCCACTCTAATATTAAGCATTCCCAATAAATTAGATATGTTGTAAACCTAATATTTTTACTGCCCACCACACTTTTGTCAAAATCCAGTTGGCATCTTTGTTTTGACACACAACTGCAGGTAATAGAAAACAGGAGAGAATGAATCCCTCTTAAATGCCTTCTTTCATGAATTCTAAGCAAGTAAAATTCTCATCCCACCCACTAAACCACAAGGATGACAAAAGGGTAATTGTCATAATTTTCAGGTCAAGACAGAAGGACAGAAAGCTGATCCCTTGTCCCCGGCCTAAATAGAAATTTGACCCAAGTCATACAGGTTTGGTGAGCAGACCGGCATATCAGTCCTTACCTGGTTTTTCCCTTTCAACATCAGCAGATTGGTGACCTTCCCAAAGGGCAGTCCCAGTCCAATAACCTCAGCCTCATTTATGTCGTTGGGCAACTTGCGTACATGGACCACACGTGACGGAACACCAGGACTGCGGACGTCACCTTTGAATTTTTTGCTGTCGTTGCCATTGGCTGCGAAAAAACAACCCCAGAAGCAGATACAATCAGTGAGGGAACAGAAGGCTCTGGTTCTTCTTGAATAATGGATTGATCGTCATAGCAACACAAACACAGACACGACAAGCACTTCAATAAAAGGATTCACCCCTCCATGGCAACCCCCCTACCTGAGTTCATGATATACGGCCCGTTGGATATGCAGGAAGAAAACAGTTCGTCGGATCCCCTCTGCAGAGGGAGAGAAAACAATGGTTCACTTCAGCGCATTCACCAATGAGGGCACAGCATGGCAGGTGGAGAGCACAGCTCTCATATTACAGAGCCATTGTGTGATAAAGCAGGAAGTAATCTGATAACCAAAAGAGGTTTGAGCAAACATGCTTAAGAAGAACTCCACCTTCCTTATCAGGAGGAATTAAGTGACCCAACTTGTCATCAGGGATATTTGACTTCCCATAATAATCATGTCTTCCTTATATTGTATACTCTTCTCTAACAGTACTGCTTAGTTCAAAACCTTAAGTCACTGGCTTGGGGCAATGTGCCAAATTAGCTTGCTTTACCGCCAATCCCACTAGAGGAAGAGTTACTGTTCTGCTTTAAGCACACAAGTCAGCTGTAAGAGCTTAGTTTTAACAGCAGCTGTCAGTCAGCACAACCCATCTTCTCATAATTCAGTATTATGAGGCTGGATAACACACTGAAGCCCTCTGGATCAGACAAGATGGGTATACTCCTGGCCCACACTAGTTACTGTCTGCAGAAACAGCCTTGTCTGTGCGCTTTGGCTCTCTCTACTAGATATAAAGTGCTGTTTCAGGGCTGTGCATGTGTTTGTGGCTGCGGGAGATGAAGTATAGCAGTCACAAGAAGTGGCTCAGCAGCCTAAGCTCTACAACACTCTACAATGAATGTCCTGTTCAGACTGAGACTAGGGGCATTGTTACACAGCAGCAAACACACATATGGAGCCCCAAGGACACTCTGGGAATTGAAGAGCTCCAGAGCACTTTTACAACCAGTCATGCAGGTTTTCTTGCTTTCTTCTCCACCATGTGAATCTTGGCCTTTAAATATGCAAGGTGTAGGGTTCCAGTCATGCAGCAAAGTCCACTCATAAAAAGGGCATGCATAAGGTGAGCCGAGACATTTGGTAGTGCCTCTAAAACAGAGGCAAGGGACAGTGTTGGGATACTGAGTTTGTTGCTTTGAGAGCACACACTGTAAGAAGTGGTAGAAACTACCCGTTGACTTCCAGATGGTTTGGCCGAGTCCTTTACTCTCACTCTGAAGCCCACAGAAAAAGGGTCCGTTATCGCGATTCATAAACTTAAAAAGCAACAGACATTCCTATGCCTTTTTCATTGAGGTTTCAGAATTAGATGCCCCCTACTTTGGCCAATGTTCATATCTTTACATGAGCGCAGGCAATCAGAGCCAAAATGACTAAAAACACAAGCCTGCTAGACAGTCTGACAAGACTCAAAATACAAATGATTATTAAGCATGGGATGCAATTCCAAAGAGGACGAATAATTGTCTCTCTTGAGCTCATATTGAAGTCTACAACTCATATCTAATAGTAGAAATATGAGTATAAAACTGAGCTCATATTGAAGTCTACAACTCATATCTAATAGTAGAAATATGAGTATAAAACAACAAGAGGCTTGCAATACAAATTATACTGAATTAGAGTTGTGTGTTGTAGTTGGTGGGAGAAAAATGCAAAAAAACAAACAAAACAATATTTTTGCTTGATAAATGGGCAGACGCGGCAACCCATGAAAAAAAATGAAGGAAGTGGCTCCAGTCTGACTCAGTGGTCATGGGCAGGCTGTCACACATTATCAGTCTGCAGACCAGCTCCAAACAGGAAGAGAAGAAAGATCAGGCCTGCTTCCAGGGTTTTGCCAAACTTCCTACTGGGGACTGATAGTTACTGCTCAATGGCAGGTCTCTTGCTCTCTCACCCCCTCCTACTTCCTTCTCCCCCGATCGCTCAGTTTAGACGGCCGGCCAGCTCTAGGAAGAGTCCTGGTGGTTCCGAACTCCTTCCATTTATGGATGGAGGCCACTGTGCTCATTGGATATTTTTCTGCACCCTTTCCCAGATTTGTGCCACGAGACAATCCTGTCTGAGGTCTACAGACAATTCCTTTGACTTCATGCTTGGATTGTGCTCTGACATGCACTTGTCAAGTGCGGGACCGTAGACCGGTGTGTGCCTTTCCAAATCAGGTCCGATCAACTGAATTTACCACAGGTGGACACCAATTAAGCTGTAGGAACATCTCAAGGATGATCAGTGGAAACGGGATGGACCTGAGCTCAATTTTGAGCTTCGTAGCGAAGGCTGTGAATACTTATGTACATGTGATTTTAGTGTTTTATGTTAAAATAAATTTGCAAAACTCTAAAAAAAAAACAAAAACTTTTCACTTTGTCATTATGGGGTAGTGTGTGTAGAATTTTGAGGACAAAAAGAATTCCATTTTGGAATAAAGCTGTAACATGACAAAATGTGGAAAAAGGTGAAGTGAAAAGTGAATACTTTCCAGATGTACTGTTGAATGGTTTGTTGGTCGACTCCAACACAGTGCCAAACTAGTCCCCCAACACAATCCCACTAAACGTGTATTGAGTTGTTCACAGCCTTTGTTTGCTCAGGCCACTGTATAATAGTAGCCTTCAGGAGATGACACATTGCTGGCTCACATACTGAAACTGTTCAGCAGTTTCCTCTCACCGACAATGGCCTACCTTGAACTTAAAAAAATAAATAAAAATAGGGGACAAAGGACTAGAGGCAATTCCCCTGCTCCATACACATCACTCCTGGTTTGCATTGCATTAAAAACAGAAAAAGATTATCTCACAAGGATACGAACTTCAGAGATGATTAATTTTGTACTTGTGTTGGCAAGTGACCGGGGTTGGTGCGCGGTAACCTCTCAGGAAAAGCACAAAGGAGAAGAACACAGGTACAGACATGTTCACTGTGATCTGCCTTTGCCAGTGGAGGGGGCAGGGATCTGTGCCTCACCAGGGGGCCAAAGGGGGGAGATTGGAATGCAACCGCGGAATGCCAGACACTCTGCCCAGACGGAATAATTACAGATTCCAGCAAGGCAGTGCTCCATAACTAAATCATCATTACTGCAGCACATCAAATCCAGAAAACATGAAAAGTTGAAGAGGGAAGAACCACATCAGGAGTCAAACCTGGAGCATCACAATCAGCCCCAATTAAAATCGTACATTCTTAACATGATGAAAAAACAAGACTTTTCTCTAATACCAATTGAAATGAATAGAATAGAAGGGGTGGGGAGTGTCCCTGTTACAGCATGTGCATCACCGTGCTTGTTTAAACAGTGTAAAGACCTTTGATCGGGAGGATGGTTACCGCCCCAAGTTGAATTCAATTACTTCACCTACACATAGCTGCCCCAGGCCATGTTACCAAGGATTACTACTTAGGCAGGCATTTTTATTGGCTACGTCAGTTACCAACCAACAGTTAGCCAAAAACAAATGTGCTCTTTCGTCAACAACTTTACACACCCTATTTCCACATTACATAACCATACAACAGCTTCATCATCACTGGAAACTAAGGGTTTCATGCAAAAAGATCAACATTTGACAATACTTTGCCGATTCGTTTCACTGCTGCTGGTTTAATAATCTTATGATAAAAACGAGTGAATAAATATCAAGTGCCAGGGCAGGATTCAGCTGCTTACTTAACATTCCAGTAAGACCAAAAGGCTATTTTCAACACACAAAACAAACAGGAAGTTTCATTTCCCAACAGCCACACAACCCAACCGAAACAGAACAGGAAAACATAAAGCCACACCTCAGACGATCTATTTTAATAGAATTATCAAATATTCCATGCCCATAGTCTCGAGAGTTGCTGCAACCTCTATGTGCTGACCATATGGCTGCATATTATAAATCTTTAAAAAAGGAGAGCCAGTCTGCAGCTGCAGACTCATTACACATGAGAAATGGCTTTGAACAGCAGTTCTGTAATTATAGAGGAAGCTCTTGCAAACTGACAGACTATGTTATTCAAGTCCTCAAAGTCGACAGTTCTTTTCTATTGCCACTATGAATTGTAAAAGATTTCGCAACCTTCCATTTCCTAAACATTTATCTAGCTGCAGTGGGACATGTAGAAACCCCTGCCCACACAGTATGTAAACACAATGAAGGTATCTGATCTCAAAGCTATTTTGATAAAAAAATAAGTTCCAAATACCGCACAAGTGTATATTTAATTAAACTGAATGCAAAAATAGGTGCAACTTTAAAAAAAAAACTTAGTAAAACTGACAGATTATTTAAAGGGTATCACAATCAACACTACTCACAAATGTGTATTTACTTAGCAAAGACTGCATTAAGAGTGTTGCATAATTACACACACACTTGAACTCTGCATTCATTCTGTAGTATAATCAGCGAAATGGGGGTAAAGTGAAATGAAGCAGAGCTGCAGAGAGAAGATTATTTAAAAAAACCAACAACACCTACCTTTGTGCCAACTGATATGTCATGGACACTGCTGCGAAGGAGAAATAAAGTGAATTATGTCAAAGACAATGAACCATGATCCATCATGGGATCCTGTTAACTGCAGAGCACCATCCACTCTGGACAAACGGTTCTTATAAAATGAAAGATATCGTGCAAACTTAACTTCCTCATTAAGCTAAAGTCCGCTATGCAAAAAATGTGCACAATACTTACTCAATTTCAGGGTAGCCGGATCCCAGAGGATACAAGTCAGCGTCTAGGCGGCTGTGGTGGATTGGCAAAACACAAGAGCAAACTTGAGTCAGAGCGGACACATATCACAAGTAATAGAACAAATCTCCAAGAACAAATTTACGTTAAGTGTAACGCCGAGCGAGTGCTGAAGGCAACATTCACAATGCATTGGAAGTCCTTACAACTGTCGAACGCAGGTGATCAAAAAAAAAAAAAACACAAAGAAAAGAGACAATGTAAAATACGCCTGATTAAATCAACGCGCTATTGTCCCAGGTTGTCCTACCCGGTTTAGATAACCCAGGGTAGCAAGTCTCCCGATTCAATCAACGCGAAATGTTCAGGCCAGACATCTTCAACATGGCCCTGGCGCTACGCAGACAAATGAATGCGGAAATGAGACACGTTGCTTTAGCTAGGGCTCGAGCGCCCGTGAAACCAAGTTACCAAGGTAGTTAGCCAACGTTAACTAACGTCCGCATTAGCAAAGGACGGCGTATCGCCAGTATGTTGCATTTTACTCAACAAAATAATAAAATAAAGTTCGTTTAAACCTCAACTCTCGCGAAGTTACGTTCGCTTTAGTCTAGCGTTAAGTGTCCTTTACATAAAACGATACAATATATCCGCTCAGACGGTTCACGCAACCAACGTTTCCTAGCAGTAGCGATAGCTAGCAGCTGCTAGGTAGCTTACGCTCCTGCTAACTGTTGCATGTTTGATGGAAAAAAAAAAACTGTTTCAAAACTTTCACGGTCTTAGCCGTGAAGCCGAAGGCCATCGGCATCACAATGTTTTAATAAGTAACCGACATATGAAACAAAATTACTCAGCGCTCGGTTTGCCTTATACATTTTAAGTCTCAAGTGTGGTTCTTTTTTCACTTACCCGTCCATTGCACAAGAAAAAAACTGCAGGTCTGAAGCGAAGGTAGGGCGGCAGACTTGCTTGATTTTCTTACAAAATGGCTGAACACACGGAGGCGAGCGCTGATTAGTCCAGGGACTTTCAAGAGCCAAAAACAGGCGGGGACAAGCTTCTACTTGAGTCGCGATTGGACAAGACGACTATCATTTTGTTAAAAAAAAAAAAAGAAGGCCGCGGCAAATTTCCAGTTCATCATATGTAGCGGTGGCGTAACCGAATCATGGTAGTGACTCAGTTCTTCAGTTCCCGTTCAGTCAAATGCACTGCTCTTTTACTGAGTCAGTCGTTCATGTTTAACCTGGTTAATGTTCCACACAAATCATTTACATGTGTACTAATATACAAATGACCAAAGTGGATATCATATACAACAAAATTAACCCTTTCCCTACTGTAACGTTACTGTTAGAAAGTTGATGGCATTAAGATGTCTGTTAGCTAGTGGTAATGTCTAACCTTTTGACTTTACAAAAACAATGAATAGCCTGCATCCACAGCAATAATTTGAGTGTGTTGGTAACTGTTTCTATATTAGCTATATGGTGAAAGTATATCGACTCGATTAAAAAGTTAATACGGTCACTAACCGCAGCCATTTAAAGTTAACTTATGTGGTAGCTTAACACATCGAGTCCCTCATCTGTCTGCTTAGCTAGCTAACTAATGACGTTAATTTAGCTCCACTTGGCATAAAGCTGGCCATTTTAATTAGCAATTAGCTAGCCTTAATAAGCCTCACAATATTACTCACTTATTTTGTCAACCTTCTGCAAAAACCTCTCCAAGTTTGTCCTTTGTGCTTTTGCTCTGTTAAGCCTGTTTACTATTTAATAAGTTAAGAAGCCCTTCTTCTTTTTTGAGTTCTAACTTTAGTCTCAGAATTCTGATTTTAATCTCAGAATTCTAAAACAAAAAAGTCAGAATTGTAAAAAAAAAATAACCCCTCTTCTTCTTCTTCTTCGTCTAGTTTTACAGCGGTTGGCATCCAGTTGGTGCATTACTGCCACCTTCCACTCCGAAGGGTGGAACAGACATAGACTCAATATCGACATCCCTCTATCTGCTCAGGTCTCCCAGTTTCCTCGAGAAAATTTAAAAAAGAGAGCGGACAGAGGGCTACTAGTCATTTCTTTCCAATCCTGAGCCTGTGTAGCTATCATGCAAGAGATAAAAGAGTAGTACAATGAACTTAATCGTTCATGATCGACACATTACTAATCTTATCAAGTGGTATGGTTTGATGGAGTCACTACATTGATGAAATGTAGCCGAGTTTATTCTAAAGACCGGACTAGGGGGCAAATATTGAATTAAAATATATGGTAACCTGAGATAAATATATGGGCTCTCATGATATAGGCTACTGTATATGCCAGCAGCATAAACAAACCTTCAAATATGAATTCTAAGGAAGTGTCGGTTTCCTTTACTGGAATAAAAGTAGCAATACCCTGATGTAAAAATACTATATTGTAAGAAAAGGTTCTACACTCAAAAGCTTACTTAAGAGTCATCATCTAAATGCACTTTAAGTATCAAACATTTTATGTGACTAACTGGAACCAATGCTACTTTATATACTATTGGGTATATTAATTTACAATAGATCATATCTTGATAAGATGCTCGTTTATGTTTTTGTTTGCGTTCTGCGATGTGGAACACTTCTGCTACTTCCTTTAAATGGTAAAAGCCTGGCTCATCACAGATAATGTGTCTACAAACAGAACAGGCCTCTGCCACGTTCATGCAACACCCTTTAAGCTGTTATTTAGCGGAGGCAGAACTACTGCAGCATATAGCAATGTAATTTTAGCTGCCTTCTGTTTAATAGTGCATACCTGACCTCCATCTGATGAAAACCTTGTTTAAATGCCCCTCCATCTTTGTCTCCCTAATCACCCCGCCCCTCTCTCTCTC
>JAVQJF010085294.1:0-34745 GCA_036023855.1 Gadopsis marmoratus | reverse complement strand
CAAATAAGCTTAATGAAATTAGATGTTGCATAAAGAAATTAGAGAAGACATTATGGGCAGTCACTAATTAAGATCTAAGTCTTGTTATATGCAACAATATAGCATTAAACAAAATGATTATTTTTATGAGTATTTTAATGCTAGACTGAATACCGTGACTGGTCTATTTCTGGTCGTGACCACACAAAAAAAACACGAGCAGTTTGAGTTCCTCGCGGTGTGATGACACCGTTAATTACCTGGTACTAAGATATCGCCGAAGCCCAGCAGGGAGAAGGGCCGGTCACAAAGAGCCAGGGGAGAGGAGTTTAACCGTGGCACCTTGAGCACCATGGGAAGCTGGAGGAAACGCAAACATTAGCATTACTATCAACTACTTGTCCTCTGAGCTGAGGGGGGCGTTATGAGTTGGAGGAGCAGGAGTGTCTGTAGCTACACTAACCCCCACCCCACCCAAAGGGAGTTGTGGAATTTGAAAACAAGCTCACCTTTTCATGTACGGAGGAGTCGGAGGGACCCGCCGCTACCTCCACCATTATGCTTTCCCCACTCTGTGGGGGGGGGGAAAGGCCGCAGGCAACGTAAGCACGACACAGTAACAGAGACGGTAAACATCTGAATATCCTTGAGTTACTACCTTTGTAAAGAAGGGTGTAATAAATACGAAGAAAACGTCGTAGACAAAGAGGACCGACAGTAGTAAGGTGCAAGCCTGCGGAGACAGAAACATACATCAGGTGCATAAACAAACACTGATCAGTAAAACGCAACCTTAAAAAGACACCTCCCACATTGTTATGATGTTTGGTGTTTATGAGGGCGCGCGCCCACCTTAAATGTGGGGAGTCTGACTGTTTTGAGCATGTAGAGACAGAAGGCGATCCCCAGGGCGTCCTGTAACACCCACGCCCACCTGAAGGACACATAACAAGGCCGAGTCAGCCGACGCCACCATCGTAACGCACCTCCAACAAGTTATCGCACACAAGACAGATTATGTCACCCGACACACAAGCAATTTATTCTACAACACAGTACATTAAACCAAACTTCTTGGGTGTAGGCAGACAGTGAAAACACCTGGCTTACAATCGCAAATACGATCCTTTTTTAATTCAACTCCCAGTTCATCTGCAGCATAAATGATCTCTGCGTATTTGAATATTTCTGCCAGGGTGATGAATTTAAAATGATTCTCCTGCTGTCAAGCACATTATTGGTAAATGTTGTCGTCAAATGGATTACATCAATATTTTGTTCTTTTTGCATTCTAATTGAAGCACTATCGCTCAGACAAAACGTTTATTGTGAATTTATCTGGCCAACTGAACCAGGATTATGTTACCTGATTAGTATGAGTGACATAACAGCTTTGTTATGGTTAAAATAATGTTTAAATACCTTCAGATTGCCTGTCTGCCCCTCATACCTTTAATTGACAAATTTCTGTTTGACCAAGACCAGGCTAGTCTGGAGGTATACGTTGCCATGGTAACTTCAGTCGAACATATTTAAACATCCTTTATGAAACACAATTTCCTAAAAATAATCCTGGTTTAACTGGTAATCTGGCTTCATGAAACGCTGAGGAGGCACCACAGTAACATGCCAACAGCAAACCGTTGGATGCAGCGACTGGCTGCTCCTCTGTGTGCGTGTCTCACTTACTGGTCTTCATTGCGAAACACCATCCAGGTGATGCTGACGCTGATGCAGAGGGCCGACAGCAGCAGCATGCGGATCTGCGGCCGTTTGTGCAAGTATGGCAGGTCGTTCTCCGGGACCCTGTGGTCATAAGACGGTCAATAAATATAACCACAAAAAAGACAACTCGTGTCAGTGTTTTCAGTTCACTTCAAATAATTAGACGCCAAAAATTACACCTCGACGCCCCATCTCTTTCTTTAACCATAAGTTGCAGGTAGTATATGTAAAATCGCACAGCCATAACTTTATGACCACTGAAGTGAAGAACATTCAAGAAAATGTTGTCGTCATGAAACCATATTGACGTTGTCTCACCTGCACTTGCAGAAAGGGAGCCTCCTGACAAAAGGCCACAGACAGCTGTGGAGGCCGACAGAGGAGGCCAAACAGAAGATGGCTATGACCCAAATGGCTGAACGGTGAGGAAACAGTGACACAGGCAGGAGATAAGTACACATGGCACGATATCCATCCGTATTCTATAGAGGAAATGCACTTTGACAAATTGGGCGCTTAAATATCTGAATAGTCGCGTCAGCTTCACCACTGCATGTCCAGCACTTGGTGTGCCGGGTGAATGTACGGCAGCTGATCAGCAGCTGCCAGTCTTGTAATCTATTTATCTGTGAAATGTCATCTGAGGTAATTAAGCTCTTTCACAGCACGGCCAGTCTTCACACGCTCAAATCTGTTAACTGCATCTGCGGCCTTATGATGATGGACGCTGTGCAGCTCTGCCAGAGGAAATGAGGATAATCCGTCTGCTGTAGCTGCTCCAGCAGCTTGGAGGAATCCTGAGGTTCCAGTGGAGATAAATGGATGAATTATTAACTCACTCCGCAATACAAGATTTGCCCATGCGGTTTGGGCTTTTAACCAGCAATCTTCTGATCCTAAATCCTACTTCTCAGCTGCCGAAAACCATTTTACACATTCTGTGGACCCCTGCATCTAAGTCGGCCATGATGTAAACTAGGCATTGTAGTAAAATACATAGTAAAAATAAAGCACAGCCGCCTCACTTCTTATTTTAAATTATATTTTACTATCATGGGGCAACTTAGAAAAAAGGAGAAATTTGACAGTTTCCAAAACAACCACTATGTTATAAAAGACGAATAACAGCCTAGCAAGGAAGCCTGCGCGATGCAGTGGAGCTTGAGTTGAGATTATTTGTCACACAGAGAATGCGTCGTCCGCCATCTTCTTCTTCTTCAAGTCCTGTATCCCAAGCAGACGCCTTACTGAGCCACGCCAGACCACAAGGAGTGAGGGGGAAATTACAGACTGGCTTCGAGAGGCAAACCGACCCCCCCACACAGCAATAAATAGCTGGCAGACCGGACTGAAACCACTATCTGCTGGTCACATAAAAGTGGATGTGACCAAAGAGCTTATCTCTGATCAAAACCAGCATATTGAGGGTTATTTTACGTGTGATCAGATCAATGGTGGGTGAGTGTGCATTTGTCGTACCCAGGCTGTCGTAGAAAAAGTAGAGTAGCACCAGCATGCTGCAGCACATGACCACGAACACACAGATCATGATGGGGGTGACGTCCACCGTCTCCTCGTCCTGCTTCTCTGCGCCGTCGTCCCGCTTGTGCTTCATGTAGCGTCTGCAGGAGGACAAACGAAGTTCAGAGAGGCACGCTGACCGGAGGAGGCCTGTTTGGGACGCTTGTGACTCGAAGAAAGGACTAATGATCGGCCGGCTTATTAAGCAAAATAGTCAGCAGTTAGCCGGCCTCTTGGGTTTTGTCTTCCACAGAGTTCACTGATGGCTGTTGCCTGGGTGCGGACGTTTAAATCCACCCACATCCACTGAGTTGACTGCTTCTGGTCTGGTCTCGTGGAATCAAACAACGGTTTCTCGGTTGAAGTCGAGCTGTTGTGCCGGAACCAAGGAGGATTGACCAAACCTCCTGGAAGTGCGCCAGGCTTTGAAGCCAATTTGATATAGTGGCCAAACCGTGTAATTACAACTTCCAGGTCCCTGAAAGATCCCACAGACTTACATTGTAGAAGACACATCTGTAAATCAGCAGATCTGTTCTTTTTGAGGTACATGAACTAGCCAGTACGAAAACTTAAGCAGCCGATATTTAAGTCATTATGTCCTAAAAGTTGGTAAAATGCATACATAGCCAAATCCAGAGTTATAAAGTCACTGCCATTCATGTGAGCGAGCCCAGGACCAAGCAGCTGGGAGACGGGGCTAAAGGAAACACTAGTGCGCTTGCTCTATGCTCTATGGGCTGCACAAAGCGGAAACTTTGCGGATGATCCGGGTAATTTTATACCCAGAGGTCGAACCTTTTTGGCTTGGTGTGCTACTGAGCACCTTTCATAGGAATGAACGGGGCCCCATGGCATAGACGATGCTATCGAGGCTGCTCTTAATTCAATTAAAAAAGTACCAACTACTTTGAAATCCGAATGGCACGTCTTCTCAATATCGCCACGCGCTGCAGTGTGTTTTTAGTTCGCTCCGCTCTTAGAACCCCGGCAAAACCAGGGTGTTGGCATGACGACTTAAAATGACATTATACGACAGATACGTTGGTCTCTGGTGATTGGTTAGGGAAAACCTAATCCTCCTCCCCCAGGGAACTCAGAGTGGAGTCAAATGTCAGAATGGAGATGGAAATTAAGTGTAACACGTTGACAATTCTGTCTGATATCAGGCTTAATGCCAACGCAGACAGGATGTTCATCCTACCATCTACAGTCAATATTTACCATCACTCAGCTGGCTGGCTGCCACTCACTTCTTTCCCCAGTTCAAAACACACTCATATTCCAAAATGGGTTTTCTTTTCGCCTGCGGTCACGTGCGTCAGATCCCCCATCTGACTGTGCCCTCAGTCACCCTGGCAACTCCCGGCAGGAAGGACGGACTTGGATTGGCTGAGTGACTCACGCAGCCTCAAATGAGCAACGGTGCCCTTTAGTGGAGTTGCAGCTGCACAATGCAGACTGCTTGGTTGGAAAAGAAGGGACAAATGCACGCTCCTCTAAAGAGGAAAGACAAGAGCATTCATACACTTGTAGCTCTTTGCCAAGAGAACGGGTGACTAACTTTCCCCCGGAGACGACTCCCCCAATAAATTAACTTTGATTTAAATTTAGCAACCTGGACTAAAAGCACGATGTGCACAGGCAGAGGGAAACTTTGCTTCCTGTAAACGTTATCTCTCCATAAAAGCAACCACTTTCGTACTGCTTTCCATGCCATTGCGGTTAGTTCGGATTTAAAAATGTTCATTTTAAGCCAGAAAGGGAGGGATCCTTTGCCTGCAACGAGTTATTTCTGTACATATCAAACCCACAGTGATACAAGCCCACATTACATGTCAGTTTCCGACTCCATCGCGTCCACTTACTTCTTGCTGTCTCGGCTGCCGGCCCAGTAACCTCCGATGGCAACTGTTCCTACTGCCATCAAAAAGATGATCACCATGTTGTAGTCCAACACCGGCTCACTGGGTGCGTACATGGCAACCAGTCTTCCTTTACCAAAGGTCTGCAGGAGTTCCAGACAGTATTTAAGTCAGTTGGAGGCTAAAGGTTTTGTTAAGTCAGTACATACTGTACGAACAGTTCTCCCGAGTAGATTCTCATCAAACAAACATTCATTATTTTACATTTTGCAAAGATAACATTTTGTATTTTTTGCTCGTCTAAAACCCACAGTGAAATATACACACATCCTCTGCTGTCGGACTGTAAAATCTTTAGAGTTAGTCGACTTTGTTGAGTGATCGGGAAGAGAAACACTGTACAATATGTTTGTTTGTCTACCGTTTGGGTGTCTGGCCTCTCACCTTGCCTACGTCCAGCATATCAGAGTAGCTGAGCAGCGCGACGGGAATGTCAATCTCCTCATACTGAGTCTTGTTTCCTGCTGGTGGCGTCTGTAAGAATAATAAGAAATGAAAGAAACACGCGTTTGTTTCCTGAAGTGCCAAAATCCATTTCATCTTGATGCACAAGGACTACAAGCAACTGCCTTAAGATGTTCAGAAGCAGGGTTACCAGTCTGTCCTTGCTGACGATGAGCAGGCCCTTGGCGCCGTTAAGCTGGGCCAGTCGGACCTTCTCATAGAAAGTGCAGTTGCCCCTCATCACCATGGGGATGCGATTTGGGAAGCCTCCCTCCGGGACATCAGAGGGCAAGCACAGGACCGACGATGTCAGGTCATAGATCTGAAGACGTGACTTCAAGACAAGAAGGGCTGTAATGTTAACCAGAGCTGAAATTTCTTGCACTTCACACAGCATTTTTTGATGTTTATTTATTAATAGGCTGGATATAATCCGTCTCCCCAAAGGAAAAAACGCTTCTCGAATCAGCAAAAGACAAGCTGGATCCTGCCTGTCGCTACTAAAACACTAAAGTGAACAGAGATGATAAACGGGTGTATGAATTTTAAAAAGGCTTTGTGCTTAAGACTTGCACACGACTTACACAATTATATCCAAAGATGAAATCCTTTTTCCACCCATTTCCTCCAGAGTGGGAACCCTGTGACTCATATCATCATCATCAACAACAACATTTACGGCTGCTTCACCAAGCAGTCCTTTTAGCAGGAGTGGAGATCAGATTATAGCATCCTGTACGAGACTTCCTGAAGGATCATTTATTCATCAGCTACATGCAAGTGCCCGCTGCTCACTCGTGACTTACTGCCTTATTAAGGTCCTGGGGGAGACGAGCCCACTGCGAGTTGAAGAATATGCAGTAGTCCTTCCCTCTGCTCTTGCCCTTGTCACTGAAATGGGCCATGCCGTACTCTCCCACCACCTGCCAACATGATAACAACGTCCGCGTCACGCCACGTGTCCATGAAATGTTTGCCGCTTTGATTTTTTTTTTTGGGATCAAAGATTTGAACATTACTTCCGGCCGCACCGCTTCGGCCGAAGTCCTGCAACGAGGTAAAAGTCAAAAGCATTGCTTCAAAAACGCATCAACGTTATTTCCAGCGTGGCTCTGAGATGATCTGGCAAACAAGTGGCGTGAAATCAAACGGTAGCATCATAAAAACACAAAGACACCAGTGCAAACGGGACAGAATCCACATCAATCAAGTAAAATTTAATTGATTACCTGTAACCTTCCTCCATAAATAATCCCTGGCTTGACACTTACAAAAGGTTCCGCTTGTTCACGTCGGCCTGATTTTTTTTTTTTTTTTTTTATATTCCGGCTTCATCTTGTACTCGAAGCCATGTGACGTTCAGACCCTCGTCATCTGTCAACACAAATATTCAGGAACGAGCCCACAGCGTGACAGTGCTTCGCCTTCTGTTCCACCCTGAGCTGCACGGGCAGCAGGGGACGTGTTCGACTATCATTCTCAAAAGAAAAATCGACCCCGCACGTTATTTACCAGTGTGTCGTAACAAATGTGTGCACCAAGGCAGTTTTTCCACTTCAAGAGCCAAATGTGTGTTTCTAAACATCATCCTGCAAACCCAGGTGCAACACAGCACGAAACCAACGGTGACACGTTTAAATTAAGGGACGCTTTTTTATTTTTGCACATTTTATTTATCCTTGAATATTAAATTAGTATATAGATTGTAGTTTGAGAATGGTACAAACTGAACGTTGTGCTGACGGGACTGTTGCGTTGGACCGGTGTGCACCTGTCTAAATGGCTCAAACCTGCACTACAGTTTTTGGGATCCTGAAGCCTCCAAGTGCCCGATTTAAAAAAAAAAAACAGAACCAAAACAAACCTGTTTCTGTTTGTACAAACCAAAGACTAACTGTGGTCAACATAAGACTCGGCGGGTCAAACGTACAGTTGGTTTCCATATTTTAGGAAGTGGCATCATAATCAGAAATATTTTCCCCTCGAGCCGCAAATCTCAGAAAGCGCTGCCGCTGATTTGTAACCAGCCTGGTGTGAATCCTGATCCACTGGTGTGAATCCTGATCCGCTGATTTGTAACCAGCCTGGTGTGAATCCTGATCCGACGTCAGACGCAGTCTCGTCATACACCTTGTGGCTGACAACGACGTGGTGAGTCAGCAACAAACCCTGCGACGTTAATGCTACATCGAGATGAGATGATGTGTGATGTGTGGGGTGTGGGGGGGGGTGTGCGGGTGCCCTGGGCCCACGGTGATCTCCGCAAGCTAACGCGCTATAGCATCCAAGCTAACAATCCCAGAACGCGGTTAGGGGGGAAAAAAAGCTGCCTCGTCTCTGTTCGCCACGCGGCGTCAACGCGCGGACGAACAGTTCTCGGGGGAAACACGGCCGGTGTCTCTCACCTGACGGACGAGAAACGCGGTCCAGATCAGTGTTCCGGGGACCCTCATGTTGCCTGGCCTGTTGTTGTTGTTGTCCCCCATCTACCGGCCGCTCGGCTCGAACCCCTCGCAGGGAGCCCCACCAGCTGTTTTCACAAGCCACGCCCATTTCGCTGTGCCGGGTGCGTACAATTGGCTGCCGCAGGCACGTGGCGAGGGACCGCGCCCCTGATTGGCTGAAGTCAAAGTCAGTCAAATATAAGTGCCGACGCCGTTTCTGTCACGTTAGTCGACGGAAAACGTTACAACAGAAGAGATAAATATAAACGAATCTACGTTGACTAAACGTTTTTAGTCTCGACAGACAGAAAGGGCCAATCGACTTAATCACATTTGACTCTGAAATGACAAATATAGACCATACGTATACTTCAACAACACAAATCATGGAATTAAATATGAAATGATAACTTGGGCAAATGTTTAAAACTGAATTTTAGGGGACATCCTATACTCAGTGCTGTAAATTCTTCTCGTAGGTTAGAAAATGACGTCATGAACATGGTTACTAAGTAACTTAAATGGACTTCTTGCTAAATTTGTATTGTCCAGTGATTTATATGTAAATTAAATTAATATTTAATATATTAAACAACGAAATCGGAAGTAAATACAGCCAGCTGTGTATACAGTTGTCTGACATATATATATATATATATATATAATTACTTTTCTTGTAGGATTACCCAATTATTCATCACAGTTTAGGTTAGATAGTGCATGTTCTTTTTAGTGTGTGCATAGTGTGTTTCAAATATCCCTGGGATCATTTCGTTTGTACATTCAGACATTCATCCTACTAACCATAAACTCACGTAAAATAGAATAGGTGAGTATTTATTTTAATGTTTAGATATATTTGAGTGGCGCTTGTGGTACCCAGTGTTATTTGAATGACCTTAGTCCCTGTTTAGTCTTTGCATGCCGGATCTTGTTGTTCATTGACGTACTGCAGCGGCTCGACTCACTCAGCATGACGTCATTCCATATGTTCTTCCGTCTGCCGGATATTTACCTGCCTCAAGCTGCATGTTACCGGAACTGAAGCGCAGTCTGCCTTCAGAATAAAATGATACATTTTAACCTGTGCGTTTATTCTCGATTTCTAAAAAGCATTGCACACGAAGGAAACCACGGGTGGCTTTACCACAGTGAATAAAGGAAAGAGACTGGACGATGTGTTCCCTTACTTGTCTTGTGGAAATATTTATGCGGTCAGAGAATATCACAACTTCTCGAAGATGAAAGCTTGGATGCAGGTCCAGCTGTGTATATGAAGAAATATTGTTTCAACTCAACTCTTGTGTATTTTTACACTTGAAATGGCACATACACTTTAAGCTTGGTACATGAACATATAATTGCACATTTAAACACTTCTCAACACACTATGGAATGAATGCCTTTCAGGGCCATATCCAGGATCACGTCATAAGTCGAAATCTTTCCATGCAATGCAATCGGCAAACCCTAAAAAGGTTTGACAACCAAGAAGTTGTTGTTTTTAATATTCTTAACAATTAAAATATATTTTATGTAAACTTTATCCTCCCACATTAAGGCCGAAGGCTGGTTCAAAGACCTCTGCACCATGACATAATTTTGGTAAAGAAATAAGTCCCTTCAAATAAGATTTGTTTTCATAAAAACACTCAAATAATATTCAAGTAATTCTCATGTTGGTGAAAAGAGAACCCCACAGCTGGTGTTTTGCAACGTCAGTACTTTTAGTATGAGGTTCACTGAAAGTATGTTTAAGTATGACAAGTATACATTCAGTGTTCTTTGAGAATTATTAGAATATAAACAGAATCGCATTTATTCGCCACAGCAGGAGTGACTACCAGTGCTTTACCAAACGATATATAGGCCTACACCAAAAATGTCTATGTACCATGTGCCACGAGCAACATGATAGCACTTGGCACCAAATGCAACGGCGACTGCTTTTTACTATCAGTGGGCGCAACGCGTTCAAAAATAAAAGGCTTTTGTTTTGACGGACGTACAAACGGAAGAAGTGTGTTTCTCTGAGGCTAGCTTGACGCCATTCAGTCTGGGAAATTCACACACGCACAACTGCTTCGGAGGGGGAATGCAGCGCTCGTAGCCAGCCACACTGTAAGTATACGTTATAGCAATGCCTTCCCATTTTATTTGGTTAAATATATACTTTTCTGCCCGCGGTTTATTAATCGCGTGTTTTCCTCGCTGAGGCGTCGAAAGCCGGTAACGTACGCTAACGTTAGCAGGTTAGCCCGCTAAGCTAGCTGTCGTCCGCCGCTGGGATTCCTTCACTCCGTGTTCCTTTGGAGTTTTTTTTTTTTTTTTTTTTATCGCATTCCTTTAACCCGGGAAGAGCTTAACGTGTTGCGCCTGTGGCACGAGTTGCCTTTTGAGTTTCGTGACCGTTTACTCGACCCTGTATGCCGCTTCCACTGATGATATCCCGCGGAGAAGCACGTCCTCGGCTCCCGTTGACGCCTCGAACACAAACATTCAGCGGCCCGCGTCGTCGTCGTCGTAGGCGACACCCACGAATTGGTTAAAAAGTAAAAAGTATTTTATTTATATGGTCGCGTTAAACGAGGTTTGCGTGAGGAAAGAACACACGGTAGTTTGGCTACATCCCAGTCCCTTTAACTGAGTCAGCGGCTGCTGGCCCGAGCCGGAGGTGATGTAAGTAGGACTGGTATGCTGAGGTCTGACATCAGCCGTGAAGTCTCTGAAAACTACATCTGTGTTGACTCTCGGGCCGAATAAGGAGGAAACGAGCCCTAGCTGCTCGGTGGTGGATTGCCATGTAGGTGGAGGCCGGTCGTTCTTACTTCTAACATTTTTTTTTATTTAATTTAATTAAGTCACAGTTTGAAGTTTCGATCCGCTGACATGGCGCTGTTTTGGTCACTGTGCTGCCTGTCGTGTCCACAGTGAATCTCGAGCTGGAACTCGGAACTGCCCGCGTCATTCCAGACCATGGCTGCCTTCAGGCAAGACGACGTGGAGTTGTTTTATGAGATGGGAGAGGAGCTGGGCAGGTATGTTGCTGTCGTCTCTTCTCTGACAAAACACATGTGACCTGAAGGCGTCCGTCTGATGCCCTCACCGTAGTACGAATGTGACTGTACCCGAAACGCATTCATGATGCTTTAGGATCTATGGATTTATGCCACTTTCTTGAAGGCCATTAAGAGTTTCATGTGTCCAAATATGTAATAGGAATGCCTGGTGGCACTGAAACACAGTGTGGTGAGCTGGTAGTGTGTGCGTACGTTAGTTTATGTGCGAAACAACTTCCGATGAAGTGTTTGAAGCCGCAGCACCGTTCTTTTAAAACGGTTTGGCTGAGCACAAATGTATGTGTCTCTGATTCCCAGTGCTTGTAGTTTTTTCACAGATGAACACAAATGTGAGCGTGAAGTGTAATCCGATCGCGTGGGGTTACTTGAGCTGCAAACCGTCCCAAAACATTAGACCCAAAAGAAGGCCAAGATATTTAAGCACGTGTCGGCAACACGTATCATTTGTACGCTGCGCTTGATAGTTTGTGAACGCGTCATCAGACTTTAAAAGGCTGGACTCGACTTTCTGCCTGAGCTGTTTTTGCTTCTGCAGTAATGCAGCAAAAGCATGACGTCACTGCCTTTCCGTCGCCGCTGTGGTGTAGACCCTCTATAGGAGAGGGCGGTGTGTATGTGTGGTTTCTCCTCGCCTGCAGATTGGTTTTATTGTTCTTGTCAGTAATGCTATTTATTCGTTTACTTTTAAACCAGATTCTATAAAGCAAAACTGAAGAAGACATATATTTCCATCTTTATTTACTGTACACTCTCAAGAGACTTCTCTGTGCTGTACGTTTAACGTCGCATATCAGTTCTCAAGCTTATTTGCCTGCTGCTTGGACAACTATCATCATTTTCACTCCAGTTATTTCAGTAATCCATCACTTAGTGTAGTGTTTCCCAACCCAGGGGTTGGGATCCCCTAATGGGTCCCCAAGATTAATCTGTGGGGTCACAAGATCCTTTCCAATCTCCTTTTTGCTGAGTAATTTATTCCTACAACTTGAGTTCTTTTAAGTTTCCTAAGTGTGAGAGTCTGCCAGTGCCGTGAGAATGTTTCTGTAGCTCAAAAGTCTTTAAAAAGTGTTCGTGCTGCACTGGCAGATTGTTTTCAGGAAATTTGTTTGTTTTTTTGTGATTCAATTATAGACAGAAGTGATTTGATACGGTGTGTATTTTGTTACAGTGAAGATTTTCACTTCTAAGACTTCTAAAATCCCTCAAATGAAGCAATCTGAGAAAGGACAGGTCACAAGCAGAAGTTGCTTCATTAAGCCAAAAAAGTTGAGAAGCACTGACTTAATTTATGAAATGTTAAAAATAACCACCGCCCCTCCCAAGTTATCGCAGCCCAAAGTGATGTGTTGATATAGCTGATGTACTCTGGCCAGCAGCCAAGAATCCAATCATTATAATAACATGAATCTGAAGCAGATCTATATTATCCCTGTGTTCCCTCATCACTGCAGCGGACAGTTTGCCATCGTTCGTAAGTGTAAGGAGAAGAGCACAAGTGTCGAGTACGCAGCCAAATTCATCAAGAAGCGGCGGCTGTCGTCCAGCCGGCGGGGGGTGAGCCGCGAAGAGATAGAGCGCGAGGTCAACATCCTGCGGGAGATCCAACACAGCAACATCATCACCCTGCACGACATCTTTGAAAACAAGACCGACGTGATCCTAATCCTGGAGCTGGTGTCCGGAGGAGAGCTCTTTGACTTCCTGGCTGAGAAGGAATCTCTGACGGAGGAGGAGGCCACCCAGTTTCTCAAGCAGATCCTGGATGGCGTCCAGTACCTGCACTCCAAGCGCATCGCTCACTTTGACCTCAAGGTCAGCGGCCCCTGCGTGTGAGGCTCTGGGCCAGCAGTCGTAGTGTTAGTGAGAAGTTCTGTTGAGGTGTAATATTTTTAGACTGAAAATCTTTTGTATAATTAAAAAAATAAAAAAAATTTAATTGTAAATTTTTGTCAGATAACAGTCAAATGATTCCAGAAAATTGTGTTTTAAGACAAAAGAAACAAAATTTAAGCTATATCAAATAAAATCAAAATTGATTAATAATGCACCCCTGACAAATTATCCGGGACTCCAAGCCGTGATCCGCTGCATGACTTATCGGATACCAATTCGTATATCGCAGTAAAACCTTTCTGGTCCTCTGTTTACACGTGTAATATATCAAAACCTCGTTCTCTCGCTAATGTACAGCTATACTGTTTGTTATCTTTCAGCCTGAGAATATCATGCTGCTGGACAAAAACGTCCCCAACCCCAGGATCAAGCTGATTGATTTTGGGATTGCTCATCAGATTAAAGCGGGAAACGAGTTCAAGAACATTTTTGGAACGCCAGAGTTTGTTGGTGAGCTCATGTGTCTTTCCCCTCCTGAACATCTTTTTCCCCAAAGTAAAAGCGTTCCACTTTGAATCGGCCTTTGTGCTAG
Organism: Gadopsis marmoratus; assembly: GCA_036023855.1. Classification (NCBI taxonomy): domain Eukaryota; kingdom Metazoa; phylum Chordata; class Actinopteri; order Centrarchiformes; family Percichthyidae; genus Gadopsis; species Gadopsis marmoratus. The sequence goes on along the minus strand of JAVQJF010085294.1, from coordinate 21,202 downwards.
TGTGTGCCCACGCTCGCAAGTAAATCAAACCTCGTAAGTGGATGATGGTGCGTTTCGGAGCTCCACATCTGGTTTGAGTTAAAGCGTTCATTCCTCTGTGCTTTGCAGCGCCTGAAATAGTCAACTATGAGCCACTTGGACTGGAGGCGGACATGTGGTAAGATGTCAACATGTTTTTTATTTCTTTATTCTTCCTCTGAAGCGGCGTACTGACCCCTATTGACAGTTTTCCTCCATGTTTGGTTCTTCTCTTCTCTGCAGGAGCATCGGAGTAATCACATACATTCTGTGAGTAATGTTTCCCGTCACAACTGGCGTTCATCACGTCACCCCGCAGCCATGTGTTTTCTAAAGCAAAGCCGTTCGTGTGTGTTCCCGTAGGTTGAGTGGTGCTTCACCGTTTCTGGGCGAGACCAAGCAGGAGACCCTGACAAACATCTCAGCTGTCAACTATGACTTTGATGAGGAGTATTTCAGCAACACCAGCGAGCTGGCTAAGGACTTCATACGCCGTCTGCTGGTCAAGGATCCCAAGTAGGAACTTTTTCAGATTTTTTTACCAAAAGCAAAGAAGTCTCTGCTGTGTAGACATATAAAAGTTGTTTTCTCACTGGTGGGTCATTTTCTTTTGCAGGAAGAGAATGACGATTGATGACAGTCTTGAACACCCTTGGATTAAGGTGAGGGTTTTATTCATTTATATCTGTATGTGCCGCGCGACATCCACAGTTACGTTAACATTCAGGCGAGGTGCTCGGCTACTGAGATGTGTATTCATATTAGGAAACGTGTTCTCTCATAGTAATGTAAAGTCTCTGCGGTCGGCTAACCACAGCTCGTCTTAGAATAAAGACCAGGCATTTGCTGCCTTTGCCCCTAAGCTTTTGAATAGTTTGCCTCTTACTATTAGATCATCCCAAAACAACAACTTACCAATATACTCTTTTTATTTTTTTTACAAATTTTTTTTATTTTGTTGCTCTTGTGTTTAATACAATTCTGTCTGTTTGATAAAGTCCTAAATGCTTCTATTGGGAGGTGCTATATAAAAACATTAGTACTTACTTACTAAAGCTCATACACATTTCTTCTTTCTTTTTTTTAAAAATCAAATGGAGCTAGACAGATGTGTAGGCAGATATTAGCTTAACACAGGTATGTCAAATCAGTAACAAGGGCATGCCAAAGATGAGTTTGAGGTCATTTAGAAAGAGTCTGTTTCTGTTTTAATAAAGCAAAATTAAGAAACGTTTTTTGTAATGTATTTATGTATTGGCTGATGTATCATTATAAGATTTTTCAGGCTTTCAAATATCAGTTTTGGTGTCGACTTCAAAGATACAGTATCGGTATGTTACAAAATGACCATCCTTATTTCTGACCTTCACATTTTTCCCTCTCCAGGTGATTAAGAGGCGAAATGTCCGCCAGGAGGAGAGAGACCACAAGCCTGAGCGCCGACGGCTGAAGACTACCCGTCTGAAGGAGTACACCATCAAGTCCCACTCCAGCATGCCACCCAACAACACTTACGTCAACTTTGAGCGCTTCTCCCAGGTACTGGAGGAGATCACGGCAGCAGAGGAAGGCCTAAGGGAGCTGGAGCGCAATCAGCGCTCGTGCCGGGAGGACGTGGCGGCGCTGCTGTCCATATATGAGGAGAAGGAAGGTTGGTACAAGGAGGAGAACCACAGCATCTCCGGCGACCTGAGCCACATCCGCCAAGAGCTGCAGCGCACTCAAGCCCAGCGCAAGAAGAGCCAGGAGGACACCCGGCTCACCATGCAGGCCGCCAACATCCTCAAGCGCAAGTTTGGGCGCCTGGAAAATCGCTACGACGTCCTGGCTGAGCAGGTGGCCTCTGAGGTCCGCTGGGTGGAGGAGCTGGTCAAGACCATATCTGTAGAGAAGGACGTCCTCGGTTCTGGCAGCATGCCCTGAGCCGGGCCGACGTCCAGCAATGACACTTTGATCCTCAAGTATCCTCCTGCCCGTCTTCTCTGCGTCTGTCCTCCACAGTGGCGTTTGAGCGGGTCAGTTGTCATCATAAGCTGCTGCGGCCCATCGGGGAAAGATTTCCACCCTTTTTTAGGTCATGCTTGAGAGAACCAGCAAGAAGCAGAGAGGCAATATGTTGAACCCATTCCCCCATGAAAAGGCTCATTCCTGTGTTTTATACATTTATTTATAATTTTAGAGATTTTTACGTGCTGTTGTTATTTGACCCGTCGTGCATCGTAGTTAACAGTTATTTGCAAACTATTTGGGCTTTTTGTGCAGTCGTCAGTACCAGATGGAAAATATTTTTTATTTTTTATTTTTCGTCGCCTGGTTATGCTTTTAGAAACTTAAGTACATCTGAATTTGCTGGTGCTGTAAAAGCCTCTTGCCTCAGGTTATTGGCCAGTTATGTGAGAAAGCCTTTAGTGTCGGTGAGTTCAGGGATATTTATTTATCCACTTGCGTTTCAGGTTCGGTTGCAGCCGACATCAAACGTCTCTCACGTGTCAGGATAGAGTGTTGACTATAAAGGATGCAATAAACATAATTCTCAGCATAGAAAAAAGAAAGATTTGTTGGGGTAATGCTTTGTTTTACAGGTCTGTGATTTCTTGAAAGTTTCCTGGAAAAACCTGTAGTTTGGTTGAATTAGTTGCGTTATGTTTGTTATTGACTTCCAGAGGAATTTTCATGAATGAAATGTCACCAAATTTAAGTAAATATTTAATCACCATCAGTCATTATTGGAAACTTTACTCTTCATTTATGCCGGTGAAGTATTTTTAATTTTCTTTGTAGACACATGTCACGTTTTGCATGTGCAAGTTAATCTGCTGTCCTCGGGACTAAAAGTCTCACGGTCGCACTAGCTTAGCTTCTGAAAGTGTACCAACTGATCACTCTCTGTCTTACCCATTTTCAGTACCAAATGACATTGTTCTCACCAGGAAACCACCGAGGAAATCTTTTGGAAATTAATCTGAATTTGCAGATCCGTAAAATGAAGAGCTACCTTATTAAGAATGTATAAACTCATCTTTGCAGTGCCTGTAAACTGATCAACCTTATTGCCTCTGCGGTCATCTGTCATCGAGCTAATAGCATTTCTATCACGTTGATATTGCACAATGTCTTAAATACAACAACCTTTGCACATTAGCCTTGTAAACCAAATAGTGTGCATGGAAACTCTCTCTATAAGCTGTAACTGTTGTTGGTGTTTCTGTTTTCATCCTGACCGTCCCCGCACACGTAAAGACATTCCATCGATACGTTTCACATCGGAACAGATCACATTCCCCATGTATAACAGAAAGTCTATGATATAGTCCGTTGTATTTTTCAGTAGATACATGTACTCCTTTTGCACTTAATGATTATCGCAATGTTCCAAAATATATTTTAATCTGTCTCTTAAGCGTAAGAAAGAGCTGTAAAAATGAACTGTCCGGACTTGCTTCAATAAACAATGTTATCACTGTCACCAACTCGTATTGTGTGAATGGGATCTAATCTCTTGAACTTCATTCTATCTTGTCTCTGTGTAATAACATTATCCAGGTCGTTGTCTTGTTGTAGCGCACACTCATGATGCAGAAAACACTTTGTAAAAGACGCTTCCCCTCTTCTGTGGTTATATAGAAAAGATGTTCTTACTGTTATATTGTTCTCAGTAACTGTGATGATTATACTGTTAATACAATTACTGACGGATGGTAGTTTGTTTCGTAACAGTACAGTTGATCTTAAACATTATAAATTTGTCCCTGTTATTTATGCCCCATTTTCTATTTAGTGGTAAGAAGTCATGGAGTACATTTAAGTACAATTTAGAGTACAGCTCCAAGTGTCTGTATAACAAGATGCCCTCTGGTGGTAGTTCACCCAAATACAAGACATGATTGAATCTCACATTAAGCAGCCAAAACGCATAAATATCACATTTCAGTCAAGACACAACCTGAAAGTCTGAGCCGACTGAGTCCAGCAAGGAAAGTCTGGTTGTTCAAGAAAGAACTGATGTTATGCTTTCAAAGCTCGACAGCTGCATAGGAACATTTCAGCAAGGCTGTGGAGATGATTGGAGATCAAAGCAGAGGGCTATAAAATAATCTGTATGTATGACCAGATATAACCATGGAAAAGAATTTATATAAGGGGGCCTCTACTGACCCCCTCACCTGTCACCGTGTTCTCATTAAATCAAAGAATTTATTTCTCAATGACTGCATGGTAATTCAATTAAATCAAAGCTGCAGTCATCCATGCTTTCTTCAGCAGACGTCACATAGTAAAAACATCTCTGTTCTTCAAGTTCCTCTTTTTACACAAGTCGCGTTTGCTGCTGTCAATCGACAAAAGCCAATCCTGACTCGGTGAAGGCTCTCATGGTATTTTGGCACCTTTTGTACACAAAACAACAAAGCAGTACGGAATATGTTTATGACTTTATTTGTATATTAATGATGTCAGTAATAAATAATTAATAAATAACAACCCCTGTCATCACTTTGCTTCCATAAGTCATTACAGCTGTTTGTCTGTAAGACGGTCCGTGTTGTAAACTTTGAGACTGTACAGCATCCTTTAACTTTTAGGTGTGATAATGTAAATGTAAAGTTGTTGGGACGTTTCTGTTTGTTTATAAATGATACAAAGAACGTCCTAAAACCATATTGACACAAATGGACAACCGGGGGCCAAACTGCTACAATCACCACGACGACCGCGTGGCTAGAGGAGACAGGAAGAGCAGCTCGTCTGTGTGTTACAGTCAGCTGTGACGGGCGGCTGACTCCTCGGCAGTGGTCTCAGGAAACACACGCAGTCTGTGCGGTTTCAGTTCATCGTGATCCGCTCTGTGTTTTAATGCTCTCCGTGCGAGTCCAAGGACGGGCGGTGCTTCCTCGTTGCCTCTGCAGAGTTAAAAAACAGAAAGACCGTCCCTTCCGTTTTGCTTCACCGTGGCCCAGATCAACACGAGTCCACTCTTGGAGAGTAGGAATGTTAACGGTTTACGCGTCTTTCAGGGAATTAATGTGGGCGCAGAGTTTCAGTGCAGGTCCCAGTTTAAGGTTCATGGTGCTGACCAGGTGGTCCTCTGTTAGAAGCAGCAGAGCCTGTCCGTCTATTTCCTGCGAGCGAAACTCCTCAGCTACATCCTGACCGCCTGCAGGACAGAGAAGATCGAGACTGAATAAATAGAATGCGTGTCCCTTGTTCATTTGTAACGCATTCTGTTAGCTGATATTTGCAGGAATACATACTTATAATGATCTTTACATCTCTTCCTTTTTGTGAGGTGTGTTCACAATTGTAATAATTGGTGAGAGATAGACAGGAAATAGAGCATGTGCGTCTTTAGCCCCAAGCCACCGTGACTCCCAATTTTATATATGTATATTTACCCAGATCTGAGTTAAAATCCTACCCCAGTACACATAGTATGCAACTGTATCTGCCATTTTCAGAGCCAAAAGGTGTGTTAAAGTCGCAGCAGTACCTGGCAGGGAGTGGATAAAAGAAAACACTTGTTCTACATCCCACTGAGATGGACAGCCGACGTCGTCTTCTTCTTCTTCTTCTTCTTCTTCTTCCTCTTCTCCGTCAGAAACACTGATCGTTTCTGTCATCCTCTGCTCCTGCTCTCTCTCCTGCTCCCTCTCCCTCTCTCGCGCTCTCTCGGCCTGTTTGCGGAGCCGGGTTGTCATGGGAACGGGAGGCTCATCTTCCTCTTCCTCCTGCTCATCCTCCTCTCTCAGTGAGCTTTGCTGGGATCCCTGCGAGCCAAGCGAGTCGTGAGTCTGCGGAGCCCAAAGACTTCAGATCAGATCAATTCTGGATCCGTTGTGTTTTTACTGAAGACTACATGCAGTAAAGGCCAACCAGGTATTAGCCTTCATCATCTCAAATAACATTTAGGATGTGAAATCTGCATTTTTATTGCACATTTAATGAAATGATATAATGATGTTTTTCAAAATAAAGGTTTAATTTAAAGGAATGAAAACATTACAGGGTTTGTCTCTGATGTTGCGTAATGGGTCATTGTGTCTTAAGGAACTAAAATAATTTAATTAGTCTGTATTTTAAAATGTTTGTATCAAATTATGGTCTAAATGCTGCTTTAGAGGCTTTTCCATCCCATACTGGGAAAAACATTTAATTCCGGTCATTTTAAAGCAAACAAAATGTGCTGTTGTTCCACTTAAAAGCAATTATTATTAAACTAATTAGGCCAAAACTTGTACATTAGCACCTTCAGTCTACACGAGCCTCCAAAAACACATTTCAGTTAAACATAAATATCATTTGATTTAACAGATAGAAATTTATGATTAGATGTAGGTCACAAAATATTATTTGTGCGTTCTGGACAAAATGACTTTAAGGATGAAACAACTTCGGAAAGCTTTTTCTTAGTTTTACAAAGTTTATCTTTGGCCATTTTAACTCTCTTCTTTTTGCTTTCACTTTCACATTTTTTCTTTATTGTTTTATCATTTTATTTGGCAACTTTTCCTCTCACTATTTTTTCCTGTCTTGTTATTTCATTGTCTTCATTATTGTTATTTTCACTATACTGTTTGTTTTTATTATTGTAAAGCACATTTGAACTGTATCTAGTCCCATATATATGGTTTATTATTGCCTTGCTTTGATTGGTCGTGGTAGTAGTATTTATTTTAACTCTGTAGATACAAATACATATTGATTCAGGTTGAATGTGCAGCAAGTCAGTAAAGCCAGAAGAAAAACGTTGGTGCTGTTGAATTGCCTTATGGACCAGTGGTTTCAATAAGGGATTGAAAGATAAATGCAGTGATTTCCAGGATACGGAAAGCAGATAAAAAAAACCCACTTCTGCCACACAAGGTCATGTTTATTTTAGACTCTATTTTTTTCTGGGAAATGTTTAGGTCACTTGAAATGAAAAGAAAGACTAATTGAAAGAACCCAAGGCATCCTGTCTTTTTGAAATAGTTATGTGTCTATTTTGAAAACGTGTTCTCAAGCCAGGAGTCTCCTCCAAAGCTTTGCTCCTGTCAGATGCAGCTGCTGCCCAGAGAGCAGCGGGTCTCATAGGACCTGTGATCCCTGCTGCATTTTAGCTACCTGTGACGGGTCAGTGATATCAACTGACCTGTCTCAGGAAACGTTCTCTGGAGGCTCCGTTGCTCGGGGGTCGCCCTCTCCTGCCCACGGGCCTGTGACCCCAGCGACCCGCTCTCAGTATGGCGATGCGCTTGGTGCAGCTCACACTAAACCTGAACACAGACACACTCAGAATATTCAGTTACAGTTCACACAGTCCCACTGCGGATGGTCACATTTGTGTAGCGATGGCACTGCACACATGATGTCATTCTCGAAGTCCAAAAAACCCTTGATTTTACCTTCCTGTGTGTACCGAGTGCAGACATTTAGGCAGACATTTGTCATTTGAGTCTGCATCCGGACTCAAAGCTGTCCTCTCTTTGATGCCTGGATGGAGGCTCAAAGGGAAGCCTGGGAGTGATTATACACTTGAGACTTTTACCTCATAATAACTGTAGCTAAATGGCTTCCAGATGTCAGATGACGTGTCTCATCACCATGGAGACAGACGACATTTTAAGTTTACTTGTCTACAGGAAATAAACATAATGCTGCATTTCTAAAAATCTTTATTTATACAAGGAAGGATGCTCTTTTTGCATAAAAACCCTGCTTCTTCCGTCATCAGGTTCCAACTAATGTTTTGTTGATCTCTGAGCAGCTGGACTACACTCTGCAGTACAGTGCGTTGCTCAAGGGCATGTCTAGACATGACAGGGATGACAGTGTTACTCATTATTTCCACATATGTTTTCAGATCGTGTGATCAAACTAGGCAACAAACGTACATTAAAACAAAGTTGAAATACCCAATTTAGCATCAGAGTTGCTCTTTAAAATATTGTTAATCCAACATTATAAACTGATTAAAAACCAGTCTTTGTTTTAAACGACAAAGATGGTGTTATTCTATATTTATCTTATAGTTGGCAAAACCCATGAAAAAAACCCCAAAACCAACGACCTGTTAGTCCATCCCTCAATACTTCCCTGCACTGCCTATTGTCATATGTCTGGAAGGATGAACATCTGTGAAAATGCATCTCAAATACATTGTTTTATTCTTTTGAAAGGCTCAGCAATTTCCTGAAACAGCTGGACACTGTAGTTTTTAGCAAATATTACTAAAACAGGAGTAAATAGTGCATTTGTTGCGGACTGTTTTCAGTATTTCTGGCAGCAGGACGGTGCTTGTGAGATCGACTCAAAATAAACTACAGCGTGTGTTCGTGGCAGTGAAGGAGCATGTTACCCAGGGAAACAGTGTGGCTACTTTTTATGGGGCTTATTTGTAGTTGTTGAACAATACTGCAGCTTGTCAGGCTTTGGCTACACAAACAATCGATATATCTTATCTATATAAAAGATATAACATTGGCAGCCTGAACCCTTAACAGCAAATAAGCAGTAGAGCAGAATTTGGTTGTTTGCCAGTAGAAAAGTGTGTCAATCTTTGCCCCTTTAATTCTGAGACTGCAGGCTTTCATCTGCTCAAGAAAAGGAAACGAAGGCTTGAAGGCTGAACCTCAACTTAGCATCACTTGAAATATCATTTCACTGTTTCTATAATGTAGCTTTGTACTGTTGTAGTACTGGGCTGACATTATTTCAGAGAATCCGACTGATGCTTCATGTGTTAGTACGCTAACTGAGAGCCAGAGACGTGGTAATCTCATCTCGATGTGATGAGCGATTCATTTACCTTCGGACGCACGACATAGAGCAGAAGCGTTTGGAGCGCAGGAACGTGTGAGCGTAACCTCTGCTCCCACAGAACTCACACTGCAGCACACCTGCCACACTCTCCCCCAGCTCTGCAAACGCACAGGACCAGCTGTTAGTCACACATGGACACACACACACACACGCCAACATGTACATAAACACACCACCTCACCATCTGCTGCAGGGCTATCGTTTTCCATCTCAGAGTCTGTTGAATCCGACTGGTCAGCATCCAGCGGACTGTCCTCCGATGCTGCATCCCCGTTGGTTTGGATCTCGTGGGATTCAGGAAGGGAAGCCTGCTGCTCTGCTAACAGCGAGGAGGACACCACCTGCATTAAGGTGCATTTAGAAGACTTAAATCTCACACACTGACATGAAGAGACATGTGACTTCTGTGCAAATACAGGAGTCATTGGACTACAGTGATTTGACTAAAGTTAAAGAATTAGTTACGTTATATTTAACGTAAAGTTATATTTCCCTCAATGCAAAGGCTAATCTCGGGGACAAGGAAATTAGCTATGATGTTGTGATCTAGATGTTCAAATAAACTCTGATTCAGCTGTGACATTGTCGGAGGCCGAGCCATAGACGGGCAGGTTGGGCCGACCAGAGAGAGACGCCGGGGACTACAAACTAGCATGGAGGTGGAGAAAGAGACTACAAACCCCACGGGCCGCTGGGCAGCCAGAGGAACAGGTGCTGCCCAGCTGGACCTGGTTACCTGATTGCTAAGGAACATGTGGGCCATGTGGACTGTGGGCCAAAGAGAGGGATAGACAAGACGAGATAAAGAGACGGCTGAAGATCCTGAACGTGTGGTATTGTGAGGACGTGAGTGTTGTAACTAGTTTAACAGTTGAAATATACTGATCGTGAGGTTTAGACCAACGTTTTGGGTGTTTATTGCACGCACCCACACCTGCCGAACGCCTACGCAAGGTCCACGATGTCACACAGCCTTTTCCCCTGCCTCCTGGACTCCTGGACTAAGAAAGGTGGATTTAATGAAATGGAGACTAAGCTGACCTACAGCAGAAACCTGGTAAAAGGGCATTCACACAAGATGTTTTAGTGGCTGCGGTGCATTATGATATAAGGAGGAAGCAGAATACAGTATCTCAGTCACATCTGTAGGGGATTTTTACTTCATGATATCTACTATACTATAATATGTATTCTTACTTTTTGATTCAGACAGCAGAATTAGACATTTACTGATGTTTTAAATAGATGGAAATGTTTTATACTACATTTCCATCATGCCTACACTGGAAATATTTTAACGTTAATTGGCCATGAATAATAAGAAATGTATACCACCAAGGATACCATTTTAAATCTAAATTACCGGGAATGGCTCCAGGCCCTCGCGGATGACGAAGCCCTCTACGAGGTGCGTAAGGACGTGGGTTGTAAGTATCCTGTCAGGGCTCCCTGGGAGGCTGGCTGGGGAGGAGGGGGGCTGGCTAGGGCCTCTTACCGCTGCTGGCAGGATGGGAGGAGATGGAGGAGGAGGGTTGCTGCTGCTGGTGGTGGTGAGCTGGGGCGGCTCCTCTACCAGTGGCGACCTGATCACAGTCCGACCGGATATGATGGAGGATGAAGCCATCGCTGCTGAACAATGAGAGGCATCAAATATAACAGAACGGGGCTTGTTTCGTGAAGCAAGATTACTAGCTAAACCAGGATTATTCCAGAAGTTCAGTTTCAGGAGACTAGCATCATCTTTGTCAGGTTAGTGTTCAGGCTTAGCTTCACCTCTGGCTGAACAAGTGTTTTAATCAATCTAACCGACTGAAAGTTCCTCCTCCGTTTGCAGTGCATGTCACGTTTGTGTAATGCACTTTGTTTCGAAATTAAAGTCTGAGCTCATATATGTATGTAAAATATGTGCTTTTAAATTAAAGGAACAATACACCCAGAAATCTAATTATAAAGACTGCGGGGATGGGCAGGCAGCTAATTTGAAGGTTTTTAAACAGTATTTTAACAATATGTCAAAACAGATAACATAATCCAACTAATAGAGAACCTACGTTTCTATAAAATGATGATAATCTTGTTGTCTTGCTATACAATAAATTTGATAAGTCAAAGTTATTTAACAGTATCTTATACATCTGCACCTTAATTTCCAGCACTAATTATACAAAGTCAGCTCATATTCGCTCCAAACCAGTTTCATGAAACAGATCCAGGTTCAGATTTTTAAGTTCATTCAAGATGGGCGATTCTGAGCCTCTTAACATTTCTCTGGCGGGTGAGGAGAGTCTGTAGGGTTAGAAAGGGTTTTGTTGTATTGCGTTCATTTTATTTTTGTGCTTTCATTATCATATTTTACCTGCACCATTCTGCTTAGGAGGCACAATGAGAGGTGTAGGGGTCCTCTCTCTCTGTGGACTGGGGGCACCTTCATCTTTCCTCTCCTCTGAGCTCAATCCATTCACTTTGCATGTGTGCCCTGACTGAAATTCGAACCACATCAAACCCTTGATTAAAATAACACATACTGAGAACAGTCAACGATTACAGAGCTTAAGCGTGGCGACTCACCGATGGCGTTTCATTGCGTCTGACTGGATGCATTTTCAGATCAACTGCCACAGTCTGAGGAGGTGGGAGGTTCTGGTAGGGCATCTGGACCAGAGCCTCCGCCACAGGCAGCTCCTGCTCTGTCAGCAACACCCGCCCTGACTGGATGGCCAAAGCCTGGACTGAGTGTAGCGACAGCCTGTGGAGGGAGGCTGGAGGGTTCTGGGGCAGCCTGGGGAGAACCAGAGGTGGAGGAGGAGGCGGAGGCTGGTTCTGCACCTGTGGGAACGAGGTGCGACGCTTCGGCGCGGCCACCAGAGGAGGAGGCTGAGGCTGAACGGTGGCAGCTGGGATTGAGGTCTGAGCTGAAGATGGAAACACGCTGGTGACAGATGAAGAAGAGGAGGAAGATGAAGCAGGGGCTCGAGGGTCATTGCTGGTTTGTGTCTGGGTGCTGGGAGTGGTCAGTCTTTTAGCTGAAAGAGGAAGAGGGCTGGAGTTGGTTTCTTGGGGTGCTACTCTGAGGGCGATGGGCTGGAGCTGTCTGTGGTTTGGAGCGCCTCCTGCAGCCTGCTGGAGGATGAGCTGGTGGTGCGCCACCCGCTGGCCTGGTGGGCAGGACAGATGCTGCTTGACCAGAGCGTGGGTCTGCACCGGAGAGTAGGCTGCAAGGAGAGCAACGCAAAGACAGACATGAGGAACAAAAATGCCCAAAACGCATGATGATTGATCTATTCCACCTTTACAGAGTGTGTATCTGTAATTTACCTGAAGGGGCATTAAATATTTCTTCCACCACCCCTTCCCAGGTGTTGTGTAAAAATGGTTGATTGCTTGATTCTTAGGAGTGGTCGCTGTTCTTTGCGAGTGTGTGTATGCAGAATTGTTATGTTATAGGAAATTCCTGACAAAGGCACTTAAGCCTAAAACACTTTCTAGCAATCTTTCCTTTAACCTTGTGTCGCCCTTCGGATCAGTGCAATGGCATTTGGGTTCAGAATGACCCTAAAGAGGACACAAGGGTTTTAAGCCTCAGTGTTTGAACACATTAGCTCACCTGGGGTTATAATCTGGGGTCCTGAGGCCAGCCGGGTGACATCAGCCGGTCCTGTTTCTGTTGAGGAGTCAGTCAGCTGGTTGGTCTTCAGCGCACTGATTGACATCTTGGATAAAGAGGTGGTCGGGGTCAGGGCTTGGGACTGGGTGGATGGCTTTAAAATCACACTGTGGGCTGTGGCCAGAGCTCCAGGCAAGTGGGCACGCAGAGCTAGATTCTGCACCTGAATATACGCAAAAAGAAAGTCACTTTTATGCTGTTTATATAAGCCGTGGGTTGTGTGGCTGACAGCCCTTCATTACCTTGTCCTATCATGCAACTTTATTAATGGTTCCTGTTGCATTCATCAAGTTCCCAAACTGCATTTTTAACTCTCACTTACGTACACTGATCAGCCATAACATGATGACAGCATGGGCACCCTGACCCGTCTGTGGCTGCGCAGCCCCATATGCAACAATCTGCGGTGCTCTGTGTGTTCTGACACCTTTCTATCAGAACCAGCATCAACTATTTCAGCAGTTTGAGCTACAGAAGCTCAGAAGCACGAGCCAGCCTTCGCTCACCACGCGCATCAATGACCCTGTCGCCGGTTTTCCTTCCTTGGACCACTTTTGGTAGGTACTGACCCCTGCAGACCGGGAACACCCCACAAGAGCTGCAGTGTTGGAGATGCTCTGACCCAGTCGTCTAGCCATCACGGTTTGGTTCCTTGTCAAAGTCGCTCACATCCTTACACTTGCCCCTTTTTCCTGCTTCAGCACATCAACATGGAGGACAAAATGTTCATTTACTGCCTCATATATCCCTCCCACTGACAGGTGCCATGGTAACAAGATAATCAGTGTTCTCCACTTCACCTGTCAGTGGTCATAAAGTTATGGCTGATTTGTGTATTTTCCACATATCTTTTTATTTGGTAGTGTGGCTCTTGTTCAAGATGTGTAACATACAGAATTCTAAAATATTTGCATTCCTGTGGCATGCATGGGTTATTTCTATTTTGTGCCTGGCAAAGGTTGTACCTGAGAGGAGGTAGATAAAGAGGAGCAGGAGGTGACGGCAGGGAACTCTGATTGAACTGTAGCCACCGTGGCTGCAGGGGTGAGAATAAGCTAATAGAAGACAAGCAAAAATCAGGAAGAGGCAGGTTCCTAGCTGGTTAGAAATAAAGACATTGCACGTTGTCAGAAAACATAAGAATCGCATTCAGTAAAAATAGAAATAGCAAAACGGCAAATGAGTCATACACTTTCAAAGTACCAGTATGACAAACAGCTTGAGATATTTTAATAGGTCTGTACCATCTGAGTGCGAAGATACATCTGAGCTTGGTTACAGTTGGCCGGTCTGTTTCCCAGGAGCATGGCCTGCTGGGATATGGTGGCCGTTGCACCAGCAGAGTTGGAAGTTTGGCTTCGGCCAATCAGCTGGGCTGCCACTGGAGATGGTGGTAACGTAATCTGGATTCGGGGAAACGTGATGAAGACAATGATAAAAGAAAGATGCTATTTGTGCTCAGAGCAGGCCCGACTGATGAGAGCTGTAATGCAGATACTTACAGAGTTTTGGGAAACACCTGCAGTCTGATGAACCAAACTGCCACTGGATGAAGAAGGTGACTGCCTCTGACAGACTGAAGCCTGAAAATTGAGCATTGGAGAGACATCACACACCCTGTAGCTCATTTAAAACGCCTCTTCATGCTTACAGTAACACATGACAGACACCATCTGACCTGCTGAATGGTGGCCAGACTCTGCAGATGGGGGGCATGCTGGTGCTGCTGCAGGGCTGCTGTCTGCAGCATGAGGTGCTGCTGCTGGGCTGCGTACATCTGATGCAGGTACTGGGCCGCCATGCTCTGAGGTCTGTGGATGGCGTGCTGGATCACCTATTGCATGACACGATGGACGCATCAAGCACTTTAAAAATTAATTTCAGTCCACTATCTGCAGCACAAGGCTATTAGTCTTTTGGACTTTACTCAATTTATTAGTTATTCTACTGACAAATGAAAATGTTGAAGCATTTAGAACATTTAGTGATGAAGAAATATTCCTAAATAATGAAGATGCTTTTATTTTGATGGCAATTGACTTTACATATTTAAAACCCTTATGAATGAACCATATCAGTAACTTGATTTCACTTAAGTGCTGTAAGTTATTTTTTATATCTATGTCTCCGTCTTAAAATAACATAACTCCTGATGGAATTAACAAAATATATGTTTTGAGTATCCTCTTTCCTACCCAACACACCAATCGATTGAAAAAAAACAGCTCACAACAATACAGAGGACTGTCTGTATTTCATTCTGCAAAATTGTGATATTCTGTATTGGCTCTAAGAGTTACAAGGTACCATACATGCAGAGGTCCCAGGTACTGTCTATTACCTGGACTGCCTGTCTGTCAGGTGAGATGATGCTGAGGGAAGTAGAGGGCGCATGGTTGCACGTGGTGCTGCCGGAGCTGACTGTTGCCATGGTGACAGCAGCTGATGTGGTGGCTACAGTCCTGTTAGTGTCTGCCTGCTTCTCTCCTGGGCTCTGCCTATCCATCTCCCAGGTCACACACACATTCAGTAATGGGAAAACTGTCGAGGTGAAACAGACATTAATTAACAGGAGGTAGTTAAATAAAACAGTTCCAATTTGAGTTAAATCAGGGTAATGGAGATGTACTGCTTAGGTCTTTTGTTGTGTAGCAGTTTTCTTACATGCATGCTTATCTATATGCAAATCCACATCAACAAAATATACTCCATCGCACTTCAAGGACACTTGGCTTGAGGAACCTTGACTAAACTCAACCTGTGTAATTTGGCCGTAATTGAAAGGTATCTCTGTTATCTTGTTTAACAATAGAGTTCAAAGCAGCCTAAAATCAAATTTTTTTAATTAAAGAATCATCTACACTTACTTGGGGTATTGCAAAGCTATAGTAAAAACATGTTGTCTATAGACCGGATGCCTGAATCATAATTTATTCATTCATGATACATGGAGAAAGACATTAAAATTGGATTTAACTTGCTATATCCTCATGGAAATTTGCCCAAAAAGCACATAATTAAAAGGAATATAAAGCTACATAAATAATATATTTAATAGATAATCTATCCAGTACAGAAACACACACAATACACTCCTGTCGCATAAAAATCTGTCAGTAGATCTATATAAATCTATGTGCCCATTATATTAAACAACTCTATTATATTCTCTTTTTAGCCTAGATATTTGTGGAAACGCGCATGCGTTAAAAAAACAATTGTGAGACAAATAAACGTTGTGGTTTGCAGAGCATCCTAAACTTTTGTTTGCCCTTGGCCTTTTCAACACAGAAAGAATAAGTGAATCATCTAATTAGCATAAAAATGGAAAAAAACGGATCTATGGCATGTGGCCTGTGAAAACACTGTTATGAAGGCCCGATGAACATGCATGGAAAAGGTAAATAATTCACGTTATTGATGCATTTTCACACTGGGTGCAAAGGTTATTTTGTATCTGTAAAGAGGCAAAACACCAGACAAAGGTTTGTTTTTCTCTCTGATAAAGCTGAACACGAGTCAGACATGTACATGGGATTAAGTTAATGATCTCAAAGAGCCAGCCTTAAAAATTCTCAGCCATGTTTCATGAGGTTGAACACTGGTGGCGTGTGCTGCCACAGCAGCTTGGAATATTGATTGATCTTTGCGGCAGCGCCGGTCCCGTCCAATACAAACGCCGGAATTCTCGGTGAACGCCGAACAATCGCAAACGCGTGTTAGCTTAAATACACTGTGCATAATCTGGGATGCAGATGATGCGTTCGGCGCATCAGGATGACATTATTACCCCGTCGGTCTGCCTCCCGCCGCTCAGACAGCATGCACGCATCATCCAGCTGGTGTCGGCGTTACCTGCCTGGTGCTGAGAGACACGGGCCACCAGGAACACTGTCCCGGTCAGGAAGCCTGCTGGTGCGTCGGGGAGCCTATACTGTCTAAAATGGAGATTTAAAAAAAAAAAAAAAAATTCAGACGGTAGGGTGCATAGCAGGCTATAATAAAAAAATAAATAAAATAAAAGCGTTGACACAGCACCGCTCGCAGTGCGGGAGGACCTTCCACAGCCGGAGTCCCGCAGATGGTCCACGGGTCCGAATGTGCGTTTATTTAGCCAACTTTTATTATGACTATGTCTGGTGTCAAAGGCTTTAAATGCTCGCTGAAAAAAAAAAAAATCAAAGCTGTGAGTTTGAGCTGTGCTTTGTGTGTGTGTGTGTGGGGGGGGGGGGATCTCACAGTAACATGCGTCAGGAGAACGTTTCAAGGTGCAAGACACAAGCCGGCGCCCAGAGAGCACCTTTCAGTTAGTTCGCTTTATTTGATATAAAACGGGAGGAAGCCCCCATCACGTGTGTTGAACTGGGAAAAAAATGCTCTACAGCAGGTTCTTTTTCTGCAGACACAAATTCACGTGTCATAAGAAATTACAATTTACTGTAATTTACAACGTGTTTGAAATCTCTTAATAGTAAATCAGTAGCCTATACAATAGACAAAAGGTACTTTGGGGCATCTACCTATAGCGACTATTAGGTAGAATATCGACGACTTTCTTGAGGAAACACGGACATAATTACGTGCGAGATTCTGGCAATGAGTCTGTGAATGTCATTTTAAAATATTGAAGTGCGAATCAAACGAGTAGTTCTACAGGCTTTGGGACCGAGTGCCAAACCAAGTGGTCTGAATGGACCTTTCCCAATTTCAGAAGAAGGGTAGAAGACAAAGACCAATGAGATCGTTGCATTTGCGCAGCAAACACACGGGTCAGTTTCTGTGACAAGTTCCACCGAGACTGGTCATCGCGACCCGTCAGGGGTTTCATCCAAGGAGAGGACGAACAATCAGGTCTCGGACGCGAAGGATGCCCTTCTCGCGTGGTGTTCAGGTTCTGCAGGAAATGTTCAACTAAATAGCAGACGAGCCTGCAGTGAACCACCCAGCAACGCGTTTGAGCCATGCACTGCAAATAATATTAAATCTGTGTCGAACATACCAGCAAAAGATAACAAAGGTATGTTTAGGAGCAACCGATAGTAGCAGAGATAGTTTCAATCATTTCATTTGATGTCATTGCATATTGTGTTGATGTAGCCTGATGTTGCAAGTTAATCGAATAAGCAAATAAATAAAATGATGCTAATAGAGCTAACATTCTTGAATCCTATTTTTGTAGTCTGTGTAAACACTTGTCCTGGTATGTAGGGGCGTTCACGTGTTTTCTCTTCCTTACAGGACGAGAGAACAAATCCGCTCGCCCATTTCTAAAAAAAATAAATGGAAAAAAAACCAAAACAACCAAACACAAATGCTTTTGCTTTTGTTGTCGACCAGTCTTTCAGTTATTTCCGAACCAAAGCACTCGAATGCGCGACTTGTCTTCAGGAGTTCTACGATGTCCTGTCTCAGCTGTGTGAACGTGAACGCAGCAGTTACCCACGTTAAACCTCCAGTTGGTACAGTCGGAACGGTGGCAATTTATACACCGTATCTAACTTTTAGAAGACGTTAACCACGTTATACTGATTTGGGCGCTTTGTCAACTTAAACTATGTATGAAACAGCGTGTTTCCAATGTTTTTCAGGGTATATTTGTTCGACGCTGGTTGTTGTCCGCATGTTCCACCCCAAGCATTCCGACAATGGGCTCGTCCGTCGCTAGGCCTCTGCAGTAGGGAGTTGTTTGGACGGAGCCCGCAAGTTTTCCTTTACTTTGCACGTTATTTTTGTTTCTCCAAAGAAGGGCACACTGTTCGTCTTTGTGGTCGCCTGCCTCGTTGTTTACCCGGTGTGTCGACGGACTATACGGACAACGGGTTTTGGTTGTGCTACACAACTAGAGAGTCAAAGAAAGAAGGGAGGCATCGGGGAGGCGGACTGAGCACGACCGAGCTTATGATGCCGACGTTGCGGGACAGCACCATGTCCCACCCCGGCGAGAATTCCCACCAAGTCCGGGTGAAAGCGTATTATAAAGGGTAAGGAGTCACAGTTTCTCCCAGCACGTCATCGACCTTGTTAATAAGCCAACTAGTAGCAGTTGTAGACTTGGAACGGTGGCTAATCAGTTGGCTAGCACTAGCTCGCCCGGCTAACGGCTTGCTAATGTTAGGTGCCAGCTTCAGATACAACTTGACCAGGCAGCCAGAGAGACAGACGGACGGACGGACAGGTGAAACTGTCCAGACGCGTTGCCAAGGCTCCTTGTGTTATTTAAGAAACGTGCCACCAATTGTCAAGTGGCTTGAATTCAACCAGAATGTTGTCATCGGCCGCGCTAAAGGCTTTATTGTGCCACAGTTGTGAAGCTTTGGAGCCAGTTAGTCTTGTCAGCTAGCTAACAATCGCTGGCAGCGGCTGTTGGTTCTACTACTTGCCGCTGGTGTTTGATGCCCGAGCTCGTTTTGATAAGGATTACAGCTAGCCTAGCATGTTAGTTAGCACTGGCCAGCATTCATTTCCCGTTGACAGGTTTGACAAGTTAACATGCATTTAATGTCTGATGTTATGTCATGTAGCGATGGACAACGTGACAACAGGGAACCAAAAATTAATTAGACTGTCTTCATTGATATCGACACCGTAGCTCCTGGGGTGGAAAACCAAGTAAATGTTTGTTGTTGACGTTCATCAGGTCGGGGACGAGCCTAACTGTCAGCTTCAGCTGCTGTTTCTCACCATGTCTTTGTAAACCCCAGCAAAGGGCTGCAACGAATGATGATTTTCCATCATCAGTTCATCTGCTGATAATTATTTCGATTACGTGACAACTCGTTTAGTCTATGAAATGTCAAGTAAATGGTGAAAATGCCCACCACAAGTTCTGAAAGCCATAGGTTTGACCTCAAATAGCTTATTTATACAGCAGTCACGAAACCCAAAGATATTCAGAGACATTTGTGCTTCATTAATAGACTTAAATGATGAATCGTTTATCAAAGCTGCTGCTGATTATTGTTTCAGCTCCAGGCCAGTCCTCACAGTGGTGCTTGACAAGAACCTAAATTAACCCCTGACCCCGATTAGGGAGAGCGGCACTATGGCAAATACTATTTGATCTGTACAGAAACTTGAACACAAGACAAACAATAGATTCTAAACACATAAATATCAATGTAATATCCGTCTCTGATATTGTCACGTATGGGATATGGAGCGTTTTTGTCATGCCAAGCCTGGCAGCGGCGGTTCAGCTGTTTTAGTTTCGCACTTGGACGTGATGATGGAAATCATTGGTCGCCCAGTTGTTGTCATGCCACTCCCTGCCCCACTGTCTCAGCTTCATGGAGCCAGTGATTGGAGCATAGCCAAGACTTGAAAAACGTGAAGTGCAAGTCACCTCAGCCAGAGCTGTTGTATTTCTGACTGGCCCTGTGACACACCTCAGGAACTCTGTAAATGTATGTTGATCATTAGGTGTCGTCTCGCAGAACAAAAGCATGTGAAGTATTCATGAGGTTGCTGCTGAGGAATCTCAGTTATGTAGCCTAAGAGGGAATGCAGTCAAAGTGGTGTTATTGCTTCCGTGCTGAACTTAGGAGTGGGAGAGAGTTAGAAGAGCAAATCAATATTTTAGATTGGTGCTGACAGACCGGGTATCAGCCACATGTCAGTACTGTTTCCTTACTGAATATTTTTATGAAATTGTAACAACACAACTTTTATAAACCTTCTAAAACAATGTAATTGTGGACAACCCATAAAAGATTGTTGGCCTATGAATATCTCCACTTAATGTGAATGAGTGATGTAAACATTATAGCTGATACAATTAGACTAGTTTATTAGTTGAAAGTCAAAAGAATATCTCAGCTCATCTATTTTCGGTGTAGTGTCCTTTTCAGCAGGCCGGTGTCAGCCTGTAGCAGTCTCAGCCTGTCACTGCCTCGTCTTCATTTCACAGGCTGATGGTCAATAGAGAGAAGGCTACAAATGCACTGATCACACGACTAGAAACTGACAGTGACATTGATACTGTACAATGGTGGTAGTGCGAGTGTGGTAGGGATGCAGCTAATGGTTATTTATTATTATTATTTATTCATCTCCTGATTATTTTCTCAATCAGGTACAAGCAAAGATTTGCCATTTTTGCTTGAAAGGTGACTCAAGCAATTCATCAGTGATCAAAATAGTTGCCAATCTTTTCACCTTTAGAGTGTAGCAATGTTGAGGCCTCTGTGTTGTAAGATTTGTTTATTCCTTATCAAATTAATACCCTTTGATCTTTTTGTTTCCCCATTCCTGATCCAACTCTACAATATTGGATATCTATCAAGTCCAGTATTTGTTTAGTTTGATCATTTGTTCAAATTATAGTTTTCCTATATAATACAGCTACTCAGTGCCCACTTATACTCCTATAGGCATACATTGCAATTATTAAAGAAACGATTGCTTGACAGTTTAATATCTCATCTTTAAGAATATGTACATTGATCAGCCATAACCTTATGACCACTGACGTGTGAAGTGAAGAACATTGATTGTCTTGTTACCATGGCACCTGGCAGTGGGAAGATATGAGGCAGTAAGTGAACATTTTGTCTTCCATGTTGATGTGTTGAAGCAGGAAAAATGGGCAAGCGTAAGGATGTGAGCGACTTTGACAAGGAACCAAACTGTGATGCTAGACGACTGGGTCAGAGCATCTCCGACACTGCAGCTCTTGTGGGGTGTTCTGGTCTGCAGGGGTCAGGACCTACCAAAAGTGGTCCAAGG